>JAVYIG010006707.1:0-113018 GCA_035222895.1 Strongylocentrotus droebachiensis | reverse complement strand
ATGAGAAGATGACAAGAGGAATGAACGACATGTAGTAAAGGGAGAAGGATGAACGGAGAAGACAAATAGGACCAACTAATGTCATGAAATTTGAAAGAAAAATACACATATTAGAAAAATAACATAGCAAATTGTGGTTTTTATTGAAGATGATTTCAAGCAAGTCTTTATGAGGTTTTTTTTATTTTACTGGTTTAAACAATCAGTATAATGCAGGAGAAATAATCCAGAATGACTTATAGCCATGTTCTCTCGACATACGATACCCATTCAAGAGCTCAAGATTAGCTTTAACTGTACTCGCAGTTGTATTCAATGTTGTATATTGTAATCGCAATGTCATTTTTTATATACTAAATTAGTATTATAGAACTTAAGTATTTTCCGTAAGTATAACACTTTTCGCACTTATGTATTATTGTATCTAATGTAAAGCACATAGAAATGTATAATGTAATGGGCTATAATGTAACATATAAACATTATTATTACTCTTTATGAAACCAGAAGAAAATATTCAAATTTGAAGGGAAAAAATGTGACAAGGTTAATGAATAGTTACGGATAAAATTTGCTAGGTGTGACATAATTTTATATGTATTATATATACAGTGCGTCCCAGAAAAAACGAAACGAGAAGTATCGATGTTCTATCATAACTTAATCACAACTATAATTAATGAATGATACATATTTGGAAAGCTTAGAGTCTCTTCTTTCATGTGATGCTACTCAGATGATGCATATTTCACGCATGAGTGATTAAAGCAATTTGTAGGAAGGAACCAAAAAGACATTTGGCGGGCGGTATCTGAATTTCGAAGAAAAATTCACATTTCTAGAAAGTTGAGTTTCTGCCCTTTCATAATCACCTCAATCAGGAAAAATGAGCGAGGAATGACAAAGTTCTGTTTGTTTAAAGTAGTGCTTGCATTCCATAATTTTATTAAACGAATTCGTTTTCACTGGCTGCCTGCCGTATCAATAAACGAAATTAACAAAAGACTTAACTCCGTTTCGTTGACAATCAGCCGTAGACGAGAGTCTTCATGCATGGCTGATTGTCAACGAACGGAGTTAAGTCTTTTGTCAAATCTGCTTTTTGCTACGGCAGGCAACCAGTGAAAACGATTCGTTTGTTAAAATTATGAAAATGTAAGGGCTACTTTAAACAAACAGAACTTTGTTATTCCTCGCTCATTTTTCCTGATTGAGGTGTCATATGAAAGGCAGAAACTCAACTTTCTGGAAATGTGAATTTTTCTTCGAAATTCAGATACCCCCGCCAAATGTCTTTTGGGTTTCCTTCCTTCAAATTGCTTTTTATCACTCATGTGTGAAATATGCATCATCTGAGTAGCATCAACTGAAAGAGGAGACTCTAAGCTTTCCAAATATGTATCATTCATTAATTATGGTTGTGATTAAGTTATGATAAAACATCGATACTTCTCGGTTTCGTTTTTTCTGGGACGCACTGTATATATCATTTTTAAGATACAAATTGCAGTGATTTAAACTGTAAGTGTGTATCTCTTTGAAGTGATTAAAAAGAAGATGCAACACTGGGCCTATAGATACTTGGCAATTCCATTATCTATTAATGCTCATCTTCATGTTCGATAATTTAGCACGTGACTGTAGAAATATATACTCTTACTGTTTAAGGAATCTATAACTTATACTTCTACCCTTAAGATCATGTATTCTACAGTGAGAAAGCTATTTGAATGAATGTTAAATATTTAGATAATTCATTTATTCAACTTATCATGTACTTAACATGATTAAATTTTAGATTCCTTGCAACCCTTGTATCATTTTTTTCTAATATATAATAAGTCCTTAAAACGAAGTTATAAGACAAATATGGGTATTTTATTTCGTGAATCAGCTATTGTCATTCTCATTCAACACTGATACGAATACTGCTAAATTTAGATTTAGAATTTCAATCAATAAAGTCATATCAAACGGGACGGGAAAGTTTCCCGATTGATTCTGCAATCATATCAGCTCTACACATTCCTTTGCGTCTGCCGATCAAAATCCTTCTTTCATCAGCGTCGAATCCAATTCCTACATAAGCACATGTTACTTCGTAGGATTGATATATCCCAAGACGAGAAAACAACCACACCTCCCCCCCCCCCCCCCCCCCCCCCCCCCCCCCCCCCCCATGAAGCATATTGCTCTCCGGTCATTTACCTCCGATCCTCACCAGTTTCGTAATCATACATTCATGCAATTTTTTCTTGAACGAGTGTCATACCTTAGGTCATTGTTCGAGATACTTTGTAGTATAGCTTATCTAATCGGTTTTTCGGCAGAAAAGGGGTCATTGCCGTTACAGCCATGGTCGCAAAAAGAAGAAGAAGAAGAAGAAGAACAAGAACAAGAACAAGAACAAGAACAAGACAGAAGAAGGAGAAGTAGAAGGAGATAAGAAAAAAGTAGGAAGAAGAAAACATCCCAGACAGTATACTATCGCCAATATCGGATATCTCGAAGGAACATGGTTAGCATTTTCGAAAACTATTATTTTGAGCATCTACACCATATTTTGATAGTCAAGCTTACACACTTCGACTTGGAGGAATCGTGTTTTTGGTTTCTTTTCTTCTGAATATTGTTAAATAAGAATCTATCATTTCAGACGAAATAACGATATCGATGTAACAAGTTCTAGCTTAGCCTATTTTATTTACTATTTCACTGTCGAGAAATGGAGAGGGGTAAATTAAACGATGTCAACACGACCCTGCCCCTCCCCTTTCTTACATACTTATGGCCTACATCTGTCCTCGGGTGGCACTGTTATTATTTAACGCCACAGCGAGTGGTAATTCGTCTCCCACCGAGTACGAGGAAGTTAGTTAGGCTGTCATGACACGGTTAGTTACCCCGCGGAGGAAGGGGGTCCTCCGACCAAATACCAACTCGGATAACGTTTGCCATTTATGTCTCTTCCTATATGCCATGTACACGCCATTTAGCTCCTGGTTATCCATGCTGGCTGAATGTATTTACATTCGGAAAGGAAAAGATTCGGATATTATAGATGTTGTAAATCTTAGTTGCGGAAAAACAATCAAATAAAATTAACAGAAAGAAACTTGAGCTTCCCCGAAATGTATTGATCTTTAGAGGTGTACAGCTGAAGTCTCTTACCCGAATATTAATGTTAATGTTTCCACATTTTACGAGCTAGGAAACTCTTTAAATTCGATTTCAAAATATGCTTAATGAGTGAATAAAAACTAGCCATTTCAATGCCTAATAATTTACTTCCCTTTGTTGAAAAAAATCTCTAAATATTCAACTTTTTTTTAAAGCCCACAGGGATTTTTATTTATATTATCACTCTTTTTTCTCGTTTATTTTATAATATTTATCGCATAAGGTTCACTTCTTTATGGACCATGTCAAAATGAGGTAGCATATCCTATACAAAGCAATCGTACTTTTCGTTTTAATGAGCACTTCAGTACTATAATTTGCTCTAGCATGATGGTGCAGATGGTACATCAGTACAAGCGGCTAACTCAACCATTCATAAAACTGTCTATATTTAATTTGTTTATGAATCAGAGTATTTTTTCGTATTGGGTAATTCAATTAATGTTGAACAGCTTTATTAACTTATCTAATGGATGTCCATCCTTCGTTTATCAAACTCTATCATGGACACTTCATACGGTTAGTAATGCATTGTAATTTGATTAAGGACTTCCGTTATGCAAAGAAAATATAAAAGCGAAAAATAAGAAGATACATACATGTAAACGTTATGTCTAATTGTTCAATGAGAATACATTCTACGCACCTGAGTAACCTATAATATTTTACTTGTTTTGTTAATTTGTGTAAACTATGGTTCATGGCTAAAATCAAATGGCAATACAAAGCCAAATGCTACATCAACTTGCACTATTCAGGTGACAGGTACAATGTGGAAGAGAAAACGTGTGTAAGAGAGAAAGAGATAGATAGAGAGGAGAGAGAGAGAGAGAGAGAGAGAGAGAGAGAGAGAGAGAGGAAAGAGAGAGAGAGAGAGAGAGGAGAAAGGGAGGGGAGAGGGGGAGATTGGACCGAGTTTCAAAGAAAATGAGGAAAGAGAATGATTGAGAAAGAGATAGAGAATGAGGGGGTAGACATGTTAGTGTTAAAGGGAAAACACGAAAGGAGAGGGGAGAGAAGGAAAGGGAGAGGGAAGAAATAGAGCGAACGAAGGAGAGAAAGCGGTAGCAACCGAGAGAGAGAAACAAACCTAGAGCGTAATCACTTATTCATGCTGTCAATACATTTGACATTTCATCACAATAATTTGAGATGGTCCCTCCCACTGAGACAAGAAACATGCATGACAGTATCTAATCGTCGGGGCAAAACAATTTACGATAAGAAGATGCAGACACATGCTGCTGTATTAATATTACTTATTGCCGCCGTGTGAAAGCGTAATAGTTTGTTACTGTAATTTAAACCGTCGTTTGAAAAACAAACAAACGGCAGAGTCAATTGAAATGTATTTAAATCTGAATCCAAAATTAGGTCTACCAGTAAATATACAAGCAACTGATAATTGACCATAGTTATTAAAAAAAAGACACGAATACCCTGCAGGAAAAGAAGAAAAAGGAGAAGAAGAAGAAGGAAAAAAAGAAAGAAAGAAAGTAATGTGAATTGAAATCCATTTACAGAAGAATCGGGGGTAATATCGGCCCGTTACATTAACTCTTCTTCACTGATTATTATGTTTCCCATGAAAGAGATTGTTTATTAAGGATAATGGAAAAAAGAAGGGGAAATGTGACATTGAAAGTAAAAGCATGATAGGACAATACAAACAAATATATATCATTTTCCTTTTACTATAGCTGCAAGTAGGGCATTATTGTGTCTAAAGGTTAAACAAATTTGCTCGTGTTAGTTTAAATTATTATTAAACATTTTTAATTATTTTGTAATTAAGTTTTCAAGAATACTATTTTAGGAATTAGCTGATACGATGTGACATGCACCGTTGAGTTAGACTTGTCAGGATTTCACTGAGAATCGAGTTGAATATATTATATACGATATCTTCATTCTTGATAATAGCTTAGTCGACGATATCACCGGAAATGGTAAACTATTTAAAGGTGAATTAGAGGAACTCTAATGATTAATGACAGAAAAACATACAAATATTTTGTGAGGATGCCGTGACCTTTTAAGGAATCGATTTGACTGTTACAAATATTCATATATATTTATGTTTTATTACACGTTTCATTTTGGCATACACCTTTCATTTTTTTCTTCTTCATTGTTATAGGATGATCCTGATGATTGCAATGTGTTTTAGTTTTATTCATCCAATGCCATTCGTTATTAGGATGGACATTCCTTTTGCGCAAATTTCTTCGATTTGATGGAAAATATCTGGTGGCCGTGGCGCTCTGAACGTGTAGGCTGTTATTATTTTTGTAAATATATCATATCTTTTCATGTCAGATCTGGCTAGTTTATTAACCCAGGTGTCTGTCCAATTTGAGCTGCATGACTGCCACCACAACACTCTCCCTTTCATCCACAATTGAGGATTCATTTAGAGAGAATTTTTTTTTACATTACTCATGGACGCTCTGTTTACCTAAACACCATAGGGATAGTGACATGTCTTTTTGCACCTATATCCAAATGGCAAAAGAGCACACCTTGGCATTCTGTTCCAGAACATATTTCAATGTTAGGGACAGCCATGCAGGCTAAAAGCGAAGTAACACTACCACACTTGCTTTTCACTCATCGCTTCTATGTCTCTGTTGAACACGATGGCAAGGCTTGGCCAGCTAGGTGTAGACTCTGATGACGCCTGGCATATCGCTCCCAATAAAAGTCAGAGTGAATTAATGCTCCTTACCGACAGCGGCAATTGTCTGATAGCTAAATGGTTGATTGTACACACCGTGCTGCACCTCATGCGAGAAAAGTACACGTTGACTGTTCCGCATGGTTGAAATAGTTTGGTTGTCTTCCATAAGCCAATCGCAAAGCGGCTTTAATCATAATTGTATGCATATTAATTCCTAGGGGGTTAATTAGCCACTCAGAAACCCCCTCTCATTTACCTCCCGCGAAGGTGTAATTAGAACTCACAGCTAGCTAGCAATCGATCAGGCCCCACGGACCCATCGCAGCGTATGCCGACTGGAGACAAGTGTGTGTGTTATTACGGTCACTAGATCAGCAAATAATAATGCTATCTTTGTTGTGAATACAATTAAAAACAAATTCCAGAGGGTGCGTGTGGGAGGGTGTTGGAGAGCGAGAGGGGCACTACCAAAAATAGACGACATTCCAAGTGATGGCTATGTGTATGGCAAACCAGGGCCCCTCGTACGGACTTTCACGTGCTATTGCATACAAGGTAGGTGAATCATCTTATTATTTGTGCAAATTAGAGATCTTAAAGTTGACATTTGACCTGTCTTGGCGGTGTAGCGTGACAATGGCCGTCTCGTTAAGACCTAGAGCTTGGTTAAAGCCATGTAACCCTACCCTTAATTATGGAAGTGTTTACTACTCAAAGACCATGTCCTTATAGAATGTAATCCTGGATAAATGTTTCTCGTTTTTCATCAATGAGCTGTCATAATTGTTGAATGCTCGAGATCTAGCATGATCTGAGAGGCTTCAAGGAACATGTTTGGACATTGAGTGTTTGACCTCGATAACAAAAACGCTCCGGTTCACACCGGTGAGCTTCGGATGGTTCAACTCGATCGCACCACTTGAGTAATATCTTAGTCCTGAACAGGGTTGGCAGACTTGAAGCAATACCAATTCCTTGGTACACTCAAGCTGCCCTGGATAACTCACCAACAAGTCTATTAGGCCTTCAATCTTATATAGCACATATCCTGCGGCTCTATAGTTCTGATTATTTCATTACCAATAACTTTTCGATAGGCCTATTGTATTCCGATATTTAATATTTTATGTAATGAAAAACAATCATACCACTGTGACGTTATTTCATGTTTAGCATAACAATATACACTTCTTTATTGACTAATTTCCTAGGATAATACATTAATCAGATTGCCTTCGAAAGTGAGACTAGTGTTCACACTTTTATTTCGTAATTCATGATAATGAAAGCACGCTTTGTGCCTTAAATGTATTTTACATTTTGAAGAAAAGAAAGATTAATTTAACAAAGTAGTTCATTATCGAAGCACTTAATGACCATAACAAATTATATCATCACGTTACAATGAACAATATTGCATTCCATGATTAATTGAACAGAAAGTAGAAATAGCTGAATAGGCCTAACTCATTTGCTTTCGTATGAAGATATGAAGTTAACAAAACTATCATTTTTTAGGGAATTTGTCTGGAGACTTCTTCTAGTTATAACTTTTCATGACCGCTAATTATGTGCATGACACAAGTTAAACCAGGTAACTGATATAAATCAGAAAATGATATATTCATATTTTCCCATCCGTTTGTGCGATAATCAATGAACACAGTGTACTGAACAACGACAAGTGTTCATTCAACAAACTCTTTGCTAAATTCAAGCATGATTCAATACAAAAATTACAAACAAAGTACGGCCTATACGAATAGAAAATGTTTGACTGTAAAGAAGTAACATAATACTCATAATATGGCTAACATTAAGTAAGCCATTTGCTTTCTTATGAAGATATGAAGGTAGGAAAAACAACAATTTCGTAGTAAAACTCCTCCAAAACAAATTATGCACTTATATGTGCCCTATGGTCTTATAATATTTGGACGCCTGTACATACTGCACCCCCTTGTTAGTGCTGCAGTGCAAATGTCACAGTGCAAGCGAATCACTGTTGAATCAATTAGCCTATCAGTATGGCAGAGGTTCGACTGTTAAAGATATTAAGTGGTTATTTAAGGGGAACCAAATAAACATGAACCAATTTTGCTAAAAACACCCTATAAGAGTCTCAACGAAAGAGTTTGAAAAGCACAAACATGATACAGATATCATTGGTTTATTCTTTACTACATTTAAGTAGTCTTTTCGATAATTATAAAGGGTGTTCATACGGAGTTGAGATTTCGCCTTGCTCGCTTTAAAGGTTCACTAATTATAGGACTGTAAAACGACTATGAATATGTAAAGTATTGTGATCAAAGGAATACATAATTTATATCTGTTAAATGGTCGCTTACACAAAGAGTAAGGTAACCTGATCGCAACTAATTATACCCTTAATGTGATCAGAAACAATCAGATTACACGTAAGTGAAATGTGGTCACAGACAGTGGACGGTGTGAGTTTAGGAGTGCTCCTTCCAATGGCATATCCAGAAATCAATCAGCACGAAGGTAAAATCCTACGTTGAGTAGGGAGAGGGATGGGAGAGGGAGGGGAGGGGGAGGGGAGGGGAGAGGGAGGGGAGGGGGAGGGGAGGGGAGAGGGGATGTGGTGACGGAGGTAGCACCCCCCTCTCATATCATATTGGAAAAAACAACTATATATGAGATTCATATTATTCTCATAGTAAAGTAGTACGAGTCGGATCTTTATAGCTTCATATCCGAAATCACTTATGTGTCTTTACTTCATTTTTGTACAGTCTTTCAAGAAAATTAAATGCCAGGCATTTCATGTTTTAATTAGTCTTTGAGAACATTGCCGAAGGTGCACGGAAATGAAATATATATAGGCCTAATACGATAAAATACATATGAACGAATTTACGCTAATTAATGACACTACTCAATATTGGACAAAAACAGTAATCAAAAGTTTTAAATTTTAATTAACAAGGGTTAGAGTGAATTCTCCAGTCAGCGAGTTTCAGTCAGAGACGTATCCACAATCGTTTCGTTGATTTTACTGAAAATATAAGTGTTAGAAATTAGGCCCTACTGAAAAAAGTCTCTCTTGTTCTGAGCCACATACTTCAAGTTCCCAGATTAGAGACCGGCTAAATATTACCCGCGGTAAGTATCGGCGCGCCCTTCTAATGTAACGAATGGCCGGCAGATAGACTGGCATTCTCCCATCTTGACGCCATGTTCTACTTATGGTTATGACACGCACACCCTCACGCACGTCCTCACGCACGTCCTTACGCACACCCCCACGCGCGTCTTCACGCACAACTTCTCGCGCACACCACAGTGTCTGCTTGACTGCCGACGGGCGCCTACTCAACAAGTAGACTATTAAACTACATGATACATACTGCATACAGATATCGATCCATGTACATAATTTGACATCACATGTACCAAACGACATAAAGGGAAATACTATGTATCTTATAAAGCCCACACACGGTGAAGTGTTTCAACACGCGCTTTACATTGTAAGAACATGATGTCATGAACATTAAGGTACACGATGTATATTAAAAATGCTTGCCCCAATTAATACCATTGCCTTTTGATCTAACATATTACAACGTGGTGTCAATTTCTAGCCGTCATTTTACAGGTAACAGTCGAAGTGTTTAAAATATTAAAGTTGACTAACTTTTCAGACACGTGGATTATGGCTTAATGGGCAATGCCTCCTATTTAGAGAAATCATGCACTAATGAGTCTCCTTTTTAGGGGTTTATCCATCCCCGATAACTTCATCCCTTTCGTTATGTATCAAATTCGTAACTATACAAATATTTTCAAACCTACAATTAAAATATTAATAATGTGTATTTATAAATCAAAATGTGAGGAAATATTGGGAATTGGCGAACGAAATCAATGCATTTGAAGGGAACTAGCATTCTTCGAACAAACATGTGTATGGGCTACCAAATGAGGTGGGCTTCACTAAGTGTGGGGTGGTGGGGTGGATGATGTCCTGATGAAGGTGGTGTGCAGGTAAGTGGCATGTAGCTATGATCAAACATCACGACGTTTGGCTCGTCCCCTATAGCACGTCTCCTGTATATATTAGACAGCGTGTAATTTATTAAATGGCTTACATTCAAGAAATTGAGCCAGCCAGGAAAAAAATAAAAAAGAAGCTAAAATCCACTCTTTAGGCATACAAATTACTATGCAATCATCTACATGATCCAGTGCACTTAAAGAAGTTTAGTCAATGTAATGTAAGGGGCGCTTCTCCAAGGAAAGAGGGCACCACTTCCTCGACAACCCTTGCACCACTTACCCTACACAGCCAGCTCTCCTATACAGATTGACGTTTTCAAACACAAAGATATATCCCGATTAATGTCCTTGCCTCCCACCCTACACACACATTAATTTTTTGTTTGCCGCCATCGATCCCACACATAGGTCTGACAATGCTAATCTAGTTAATCCCAAGCCTTTCATCAATCAACTATAGACCCGACACATCATGGGGCTAGTAATTAAAGATAAACTTGAGTTCTGATAAATGTAAAGAATAAATTCTCACAGAATCTAACGAAACCTAAACTGAATGTTCAAGATTACAAATAAATGGCATGTGCTAAACAATTCTGGTAGGAGATGTATAGTGGCTGAGTAATGAGCATAGAAAGATAAGTAAATCCGGGTAAGTAGACCCGACACCATTCACTGTGTGCAAATGGGAGTTTTTTTTTTTTTATCGAAGATGATGTCCAGTATTAAGTTCTTGTGCGTTTTTTTTTTTCTTCACTGTTTCAAACAACCAATCTACTGCAGGATAAACAATCCAGAATAAATCATAACAATTTTCTTTCAAAATTAGATTCCCATACCAGAGCTAAAGTTTAGTTTAAAGGTTTACACCTGTAAATGTTATGAGTGTAACATATATTCAAATGAATTACAATGAACGGCGCCTGATATTACCAAACTCATAACCGATCTAGAAAATTCACACGAACTTTCATTTTAGGTTAAATCCTTTTCAGGTTCATCAAAAAAGCTGTGAAAACGGTTGAAAGTTGAACAATCTTGACAATATAATCTCTTAATATCACATGAGAGCCGTACTAAATGTCAAATACCAATTGTCTGACACACCATCTGTCAATCGTCGTGGCTATAAACATAATAAATTGAAAACGTAATAAAAATGTCTTAAATTATTATAGAGTAAGTATTGTAAAATATATTGCCACCTATTGTATAGTAAAGCAGAAGTATACATCTCGGTCATTATATTATTTTATTTTATTTACTGTCACTATAAACCATATAAACAACTCACAAACTGTTTATTTTTATTCCTACGAGAATGATCATAAACGCATATCATCACTTGGGAAGACTTTTGATAACAATCGACTAGCTTGAATGCTCTCGAAGGAAAGGTGAATATTATAAGCGCTATGGTCATTTAATGGTAAAGCACTTATAAAAACGGGTTGCTACGGCAGGTAGCCAGTGAAGACGAGTTCGTTTAATCAAATTATGGAAATGCAAGCATTACCTTAAACAAACAGAAATTTGTTATTCCTGGCTCATTTTTCCTGATTGAGGTGTCATATAAAAAGGCAGAAAATTAACTGCCAAATGACTTGTTGGTACCCTCTCTTCAAATTGTTTTTAATCACTCATGCGTGAAATATGCATCACATGATTTGCATCAAATGAAAGAGAAGGATCTAAGCTGTACAAATATGTGTCATTTATTAATTATAATTGTGATTAAGTTATGATAAAACATCGATAATTCTCGGTTTCATATTTTCTGGGACGCACTGTATATTTTGTAATTTTGTTTCACATTTTCTTATGCAAATCTCGAGTTTAATCTATATTTTAAGCAGGAAACGTTGTTTTCCCAAACCATTTTTAAAGATGGTTGTTGGACTTCATCATTGCTTAATGACTCATTGTACTATGATGCATACACCACGATCTACACGTAATCAACCCTCCGAAATTCTTTCAGGACTCTCGCCTACGACTAAAATTTCACACCATCAACATGTTGATTTCATTAAGACAATATTAGACACCCTTCCCCCCGGTGCAAGCTTATCATCTCGTATAGGTAATGAAGACGTGTTCTTGATAATGGAAGGGGGTGTCATTAACACCTCTTATGATATTCGTACCGGGTATTGGGCAAGGCGGGGACGGGTACCAGTGTAGATCCAAATCATTTAACTTTCCTCGAATCGGTCACAGCTGACATTCATTAGGTCTCGACATTTTTCGTCCTCACTTTTCTCCCGTCCCGGGCGGTGTTTCGTCATTTCGAACGGATTTTTTTTCCTTCTTTTTGCGCGAACACCTGAAGGATTAATTTGAAATATATCAAAGTATTGAGGCGAGAGTCGTGATATATCTTGGCTTATAAGTGCAGCGGTTTGTGGGAAGGCTTTGACATTGGAGCTTGTAATTTCTTCCATTCCTTGTTTCTTAGTCACCTGTCATCATGGCTTATCAACAACAAAGAGCTAACCGTGCCCCGCTACTCGGAATGTGGCGGGCGATTCACGCAAAGGTAAGACCATGATGACATAATAATCATGATCGGAATTATCACAACCCTTCACCGTTCATGTAGGATCATCACATTATTTCAATCATCCATCCCAACAATTATACTGATCACTGTCTTCACACTTCTTCATCTAGATATTATTTTGTCGCATTATGAAACACGTACGCCTTGTTCATAAAAAATACAACTATGGTATACCTAATAGGTATTTATTGAAGTACTGATGTCGTATTTAGTTTTTTAAACGAGCAAAACGCCGGATCGATTTGATTTCTTGCCAATACTCAATATAGTTTTGTTCTCAATGGTATTATATCTTTGTAAATATTTTGGAGAATTGTATGAAATGACGAAGACTCATCATGTACTTAATATGCGTTATCTTTTTTAATAGTGTCGTATGTCCGATGTCACCGACTAGGGCAGATATTTATTCCGTCTGCAAATATTTATCAAAACATTTATTTTATAATGGTATATTGTCAAGGATGACGGCCGCTTCATCTTGGACAATTTACGTTTCAATTTTCGTTAGAGCACCTACGCTGCAAGATTTGAGAACGTGTTAAACCCCAGGGCATCTCGTTTACCTTCCATTTTAAGTGATGCTGCGTGGAAATTTTGGCTCGAGAAGCAACCGATTAATTCCACCAAGATGCAGATGTACATGAAGCTCATGCTATCGCAAAGCTCTTCAGAAATTAACTATACCACGCCATCTGAATGCATTTCACTTTTTCTAGTTCACAGTACGCCCTCGGTCCCCTTACCCCTACCCCTTCCTTTATCCCTCATGGAGCTGCTAATGTTACACTCAGACACGTGGTGCTCGAATTTCATTCTGTTCAGCCCTTTGGCGCCATCGAGAAGGGTTGTCCAGATCAAGTTCTTGAAATGTAGCCAGAGCCGTAAAAGGAACCGAGGAATGGCCACTTTTGAAGACATAGCCTTTCCCCCAAATACCATTGGCTCCATTTGTTATAGTCCCAAACCTGCAATTTTCGACAGTCTTGTACAATTGTTCTGAAGTCGCGTTTCAGTTTGCCTGACCTTTAATTCAAAGGTGCAACTAGGCTACCACTTCCGAAAGTGGTCATATATACTTATAAGTCTTTCCGCTTTTTGCAAACATGACAGCTCTGCTCATTACTTGTACTCTTCGCATTACTTGTACTCTTTGCTATCTATAACAATTGCTACATTTTGTAGCCTCATTCTGATTACCCATGTGGTTTGTGATTTCCTTATCATAAACTTCTTTGAGGAATAACTTTTTTTCTGAGAATTTATTGAGGTCTTCATGCTGTTGGTACCCTTCAACATGTTCATACTAAACGAAGAACTTAATTATGTTAATCGTTCCAATATGTTACTAAATGTGAGCAGTGGTTTACATGGCCGATTGAGGTTTACAAGACCCAAAAGCCACAAAGATTTTCGTGCTTGACCTTCAAAGAACTTGTTTTTAAGGTTCTCCAAACCGATTTTCGGTATAGTTTAACCTTCAGCCTGAACGATGGGGTCATGTGTACAGTTACAACGTTGTGCAGGACTTAAGTAAATTGTTTAAATCTGGACCTTTAATAAAGATCGAAAGTTTTAATGAAAGAATGAGATGCAAAAATTTAAATCATGTTTTGTGTATAATCTGGTGCATTAGATTTAATTAGTGAATCTCCAGCCAAGTGATCGAACACTTTACCTGCTACTACTACTACTACTCCTACTACTACTACTACTACTACTAATAATAACTACTACTACTACTACTGCTGCTTCTCCTACTCCTACTACTACTTCTACTACTTCTACTACTTCTACTGCTACACCTCTCATGGTAGAAACATTTATTTATTTATTTATTTATTTCTAATCTTTTGACAGGGTAGCCCATTCACCAATAAGTAGTGGTCTTTCATGGGGCCCTGAATGACATGACACGACATGACATCATAAAGACTATCAAGAAATGTTATCAGCCCATTACCTTGTGTATCGAAAAGGTTAAAACAAATGTCCAGAAACTGGAACATATGGAACAGTCTCCATGCTTGAATTAAAGACAAAAAGTTATGTGGTATATGAGAAATGATACCATGTTATTAGGACTCGATTGAATTTCTATAGCAAAGTGCTTAAACCCCTGTATTGCTACTATACCCATTACTATAGTAAATTTCCTGAATAGTATTCATCCGGCCCCTTGAATCGTGATAATGCTATCAGCCCATTACATGAGGTATTTGAAGGGTTAAGAAATATTGTTTAAGGCTTTAACTGTGAGGAAAAGTATATGGAAGATTAATATTTCAGAAAGACAAGTTCTATGGTATAAGAAACTTTAACATCTCTTATTTACAATCAAGTGCATTTATTATCAAGCAAAGTGCTCAAACCACTCTACTACTACTCTTCGATCTTATTAAGCACGTTATTGTGACATCCTAAATACGATACGAGATCCCTAGAATGCTGTCATACGGTATTGCTTGTATTGAGAGAGATGCTTAGAAGGAGAGACATTAGGGAATAGTATAGCAGGTTTCAATTTCAAAAATAAAAGTTATATGGTTTGATAAACTCAAACCATGGTATATTTATAGTCTAGAGCATGGAATCAACAGCAAAGTGCATAAACGATGGCCTTAATCCTATACTACTACTACTTCTACTAATTCGCCTCTTCAGTAACATCACACCCTAAATATTATCTACTTAGCTCGTAGACTGCTGCCAACCCATGATATTTGGTATTGCAAGGGTAGTTTGACTACTAGGGGTGTTTCACAAAGATCCTAAGTTGAACGTATCTCTAAGTTGGAATTAACAATTATGGAAAGCCGTTGGCATCTATGAAAATATTTTGTAAAAGTTATTTTAAAAGGCATAAAATGTTGATTCAAATCATCAATATTTTCTATTACCCACTGAGTTTTCATGTTCTTGATGTGGAATTTATAAAAAGTCTAAAATATTTGAATTTTCGCTTTTGAATATGTTTTATTTTAATGCTACAAATGGCTCTCCATAATGTTTAGGTCTAACTTAAAGTTAAGTTCAATTTAGGATCTTTGTGAAACACCCCCTAGTTATAAAAATACATTGTGAAAGAAAACATATATAGGAGTCATATTATTGGGCATGGTCGATTAAGGTGTTTTATCTGAGGTGTTAGAATCATCAAAATTAAAGGAAATTGACAAGATCTTTCAAAAAAATTACATGCACTACCCTAGGAAATTGGTATACGGGACTATACATACATAATTATGGCACGAATGTATGTAATGTATGGTATGTATGTTACATTTTAAAGATATTTCTCGTCATATTTTGAACATGTGGCCATTTGAATAGCAATCATTTAAAGAGGACATTAAATTCTCCAATCTTTTTACTAACTGATGCAACCAACAACAACAAAATGTGAAAGCTCATAAATTCTTGTTTACCTTTTCAAGAACTCAATCTTCTCTGGTGCACTGAAATTGCTGAAACATATCTAGTAACACTATATCTCTCAGTAATGTGACATCCGATTATGCCTACTATTTACGTGGCCCCTAGAATGTTGTCAGCGTAATACATTATTCTAGTCAGGAGGGAGAGGATGTGAACGCGACTTTCAAATTCCGTAAGGGACAAGGACACTTGACTCCCCCACAATGGATGCTTTCAGAGTTTCTAGAATGTGCTTTCTTCATGCGATGTGAACTTTCATGATTCATGCAAGTCGCATGATCCTATATTACCATCAGCTGCGTGACATGTAAAGTGTCTGCATCGAGAACCAATATAGTCGTTTTTTCTGGACACTTGTTTCTATATAGTACTTATGTATCTATTACCAGTGGTGTAGCCCGACATTGACATTTTTTTTTTTTTTTTTTTTTTGGGGGGGGGGGGGGAGGGGCGCTACTAATTTCCGGAAAATAAGATCGCAAATTTAGAAACCTCTGATTTATTGGAAGGTGAGGGAGAGGTTATGTTGTCTTCTTGTCTCGAAATTTCCCCTCCTTTCTTTCCTTATCTCTTCGAACTAATAGTGGGTTTCCTTTCTTTTTCTTTTTTCTTTTTATAGCATTTTATAGTTGTAGGTTCTGATTGAAGTACATTGTCCTCGAAATCTTGATGGGAAATTGGTATAAAATTGAAACTTTCAGTAATTTAATTGTATGTAGAAATGTGCCTGATATTATCCAAGATTTAAATATTGAACAGTTTCAAGTAAAATGATTGTTATACACGTGTAATGAACATAGAATTCAAAATATTATATCTTAAAGTAGAAAACATATTTCTCGGAGCAGAAAAATTAGATGTCGACGTAATTTAACCGTTTTTGTTAACGTGTTTTTTCTTCATTTCATAAAGAAAGCAGAAAACCAAAATAATTAAATATTTTGAATTCTATAATATTATTCGTAGTCATGAAACCTTATAATTAATTTGGAGACTGCCCTGATAGTCTATTATTGCCAAGCAGGACATCTACATAAATGATTTATTCTGTCTTTGGTTCTGCATGTGTGGTCGCGTGAATGGTTGACGGTGGATTGTTGACGAATGCTCAATGGAATTGACCTTGTACTCGAATGACAATGGTATCTTGAGTTTCAGTACGATCGGATGGAGAGATCTGTTATTGCATAACCCTTTCAAGGCATGAATTTTTCGAGGGCAAAATTGTTCATATTTTCTTCTTCAAAATATGAAACAGTTGTATTTTTATTTCTTTTGCTACATTATTTAATTAAATGTTGATAAAAAGGCACATGCGTTAGTCGAGTCCGGTGCAAAGTCACTTCAAATGAGGTTATCCTAATATACATGGATAGGTATAGGCCTATTTTTTTTAAATAAACGATTTATGTATTATTTTGAGGCTACCATGGTACTTGTCTTCTAGTAATTAATCATAGGTTTACAAACAGATTTACAAGCACAAAATACCCTATTAAACTCTTAACTATATAATGTGTATTTATATTTTAAAACCTCAATATTGCTGTTGTGTGATAAAAACAAATCACCTATTCTCAGGTTTAGAGATAAGTAGTAGTCAAATATTTTATACTAGGGACATATGGGATATTCAAGACAAGGTTAGAAATAATATTATCTTCTTTAAAAATGATTTTAAAGTCTGTGAATATTTTTATGCATTGTCAGCTTCTCATATTTTTTAAAGTTTTGAATATAATTATGACTGCGAGGAAAAAGTGTTAAAAACAAATACTTCGATATTTCGCTTTGAAGTCATGCAGTTCATACAAATAGAATTCTAAAATTATATATGCCTAATTTTGTTCTGCTCATATTAAACACATTTCCTCTGACTAAAGTACATGCTACGTTCAAAAGCTCATATGTCTGAAGTTTTTCCTTTGGCCTCCACAACTGGCGTGCATATTGTTAATTTGCTGCATTGTTAGTTGAATTCTGAATCAGAATATAGTATAGTAGTAGTAGTAGCTCTATACAGAGCGAATTTATTTTTCATTTCTTTTCACATAACATAAACAATGACATACAATAATAAACGTAATGATATAACAGAAATGAGCATTGAAATATCTTTGACATTGTTTTTGGTTATTGTAATGCAAAATAATTTGGTTACAGGAAATGAAAAAAAAGGAACCTACTTGAAAGCAAAGCTTGTTTGATGTAGGTTCGCACAATAATAATTATACTTTATACACTTATATACTTCGGGAGGGGGAAATAATACACAAATAAAAGTTAGTTTCTTATCATTTGTATGTTTGTACAGAAGAGAGGCCATATGTATGCGATAAAAAGCAAAGGACAATGTCATTCTTTGAAAATATCAACATCACTGTCTGGGTCATCTGGTTAGTGCAACAGCCAGAGTTAATACGTTTTCCACACCCCCAATATTGTAACACGGAGCGGCCCTGTTACCCAGTTTAGAGAGAAACCTTAAATGGAGGAGTCAATTGAAATACCATTGGGTAAAGGGGTCTGGGGGTCACTAATGACTCATCATGGAGGCCGGCATCTGACGATTATATACCATTTAGATCGCGCGTGCGTGCGTAATAGAAAACAGGAGTTCCCGATATCAACGCCCCTTCTGCATAGCACCATGTCCCCCTCCGAGTTTTAAGGCAAAATTGAAGAGCGCGCGCGTTATACCCCGACCTGGGAGGTTCCGATTACTCGAAGAGAACCTGAAAGGTAAATAAACTTTCCGGCTAGTTCTTTGAAATCAGTCGTCATACTGGGTCGTCGGGAATAGTGTCAGTGTCGTGAGTGTGGATTTGGTGTGGTGTACAATCTGATCTACCATTTAACATTCTTTATATCCTTTGGATAAACACACACATATAAAACCAAGATGGCGGTTAAATCAGCTCCAATGGGCGACCAGCGCTACATCAAAATGAAGGTAAGACGACAAAGGCTCTTCATTTTCTTTAACAACGGTTACATTTGTAGGCTTGTACAACCGAAGGTCACACGTCGGAATGTAGTTGTCCCCATTATATCTTTTTAAGGACCATAACCTCATTTAGATGTTTATAGATCAACCCACATGAACCTCAAGTAGGTAGTGATGAAACTCTAGCATACCTACACAAACTTGACCAAGAAGAGGGTAATCATGAAAGCTATTATCAAACAGAGATAACTGGATTGAGTTGACACATCTATACTTAGTGAAGTAACACCTGTCTTCGGGGCTTTCACACCCGCGTCATTTGAAAATGAACCCCGAAAAGCAAGCATATCGGATACGAGAAAAGAAGCCTGGCACCCACGGCGATTACCGTTACCTGACATCGATGTCTCCGCTGCATATTGTTTTCATATCTTCGTAAGATTGATGTCACGGACGGAACATTAATCGCTTCTTACACTCTAAATTTGTTAGCGTTTGTTCACTAACATGTCGTGGTCGAGTGGATATGTCACCGGACTGTGGATCACAAGGTCCGCGGTTCAAATCCCGCCGCGGCACTAATGTCCTTTGGCAAGACATTGATCTACATTTGCCACTCTCCACCCAGGTGTTAAAATGGGTACCCGGTAGGATGCGAAAGCTAATGTGGTTTGATTAGCAATGGCGCTTGTAAAATGGCGACTGGCTGGAATGCTCCCCAGGGAGTGGAGAATGTGCATACCTTGTATGCGGGTAAGCCTGAATCCGATGACCGGGGTAATAATAATTATGTTCCGCGCCTAGAAACGTAGTATTAGGCGCATTATAAATGTGAGCTATTAATATAAAACACATACATATTTTGGTGTTAGTATTCAAACACTTTAAACGCTGGTAAATTAGCACTTATTGTTAAAACAATCAGTGTATTCGCTTGTTAGCAAACGGTGTTGTCTCTTACTGTTAGATAATGAATGGTTTATCCGTTGTGACATTGGTCAAGATAAATACGCGTTTGTAGACACGCTGCTGCTAACAGATCACAAGTGCTATTTTCAGAAAACAATTGGTTGAATCATTTGAACACAAGCACATACAAATAGGTCAACCGTTGTAAAATGTATGTGTTGGCATACTTTTTCATATGGTTCGGCTTTTCCAGATTATACAAAAATATGAAAGCAATAGGACATCATCATCTGTTGATACTGTCTTATCTTGTTTCTGTTTCTAAAGGCAAACATATTTGCCCATCATCATTCGAGAACGTTTATTATCGTTATCCGTCTTTATAGAAACATCGCATCATTGTATATACAAAGACGCATTCGGCCAGGAGCGCCGTGCCTAAGAAGCTTACATTCAAGAGAATTTTGTATAGCTCGCCTTAAGATTTATTATCCTATTTTTTTCTGTGAAACTTGCAGGGAGGGACGTTTGAAAATGCTTAAATTTATGCATATGGGTTGAAGTAGTCGTAGCAGTATACATAATATAAACATATTGCATGATCGTATTTTTAAAATTCCTAATCTTCAAAGAAGATTTTGTTTAAGAAATGGACTTTTTATATTAGGTCGATTAAACAATTAGTAAACATAGGCCTATACACCGTTTGATTAATCATAAATTGAAATTAAAAACTGATTAGTAAGGTTTGTAATAAATATCATATTGGTTTCCTAAATTTGCTTAAGCATGAAGTTACATTTATTGGATATGTTTGAACACACATCTTCAAAACTAGAAGTATATTTGCCTGAAGCCTGCAGTAATAGTTCGGTTAACGTTTCCTCCAGGCTGTCGGTGAACTGTTCAATTTGAATTGATACTCTGACAATTTCAAACATTCCCCAAACATTCAAAATGCTTTTGGGGTGGGGTTGTATCCTAAAGAACAATCTGTGTGTCTGTGCTGTGGGGTGGGTGGAGTGGGAACAGCTGTGCGTGTGTACGATTAAACACGCGGTGCGTGCTTGCGGTAGATGCAGGGCTAGAGGGTCGCACTGTTGAATTTATCTGTTTGATTGATTGAAGATCTCATCAAGTGATGCGTCTCAATAGTAAACTTCTGGTGAGTGCCAGATAATTGGGGTTTGGGTAACATCTTTACAAGGGGCAACTCTCTGGTAAAATGTCGTATGCCTAAATGTGGAATCCCCTCCCTCTCTCCAAGGAACTATCTGCCATCTTCTGTTAACCCCATAAAAGGTCGTTGCATTCCTATCGAGTGGGAATTCCTATCGTCGTGATACCAGATGCCCAATATTTGTAACCCGCCCATCCGCCCGCTTTACCATCCCTCTAACGTCTAGGAAGCACGCGCGGAACCGGAGGGAGTGGATTCAGATTGGCCAATGAGATTGCAGAGCAACCTGCGAAGACCTGTTCTTTCGCGCGCTTGCTACCTTCTAATTAAAGAAATCGAGGACTACACGCGCGTGCTAACTCGTCAGAGCGTACGAATTATTTACAAATCGTAATTGCTGAAGTAGTTCTACTCAAACTTACTCCTAGTTATCACTGTTGCTGTGACTTTGGTACTGGACAAAAGCAGATCCTCACCTCTCCTGCACTGACATATTTAGCCTTGGCATTCGGATACACACTAACCTATCAATATGGCGACACAAGCAGCACCTATGGGCGATCAGCGTAAGCACGCTGCAAAGGTAAGCCGAAACGTTAAGAAAACAACCGAAAACTTGATAGGGTATGAAAATACTTGAATTATTTCGACATCATTTGCGCGCGTCCGTCTGTGCGCACGGGATTATACGTGTATCCCTATTGGAACACGTACGGAGTGTCATCCTCCAATAATGTCTCTTTCGGCGATTGCAGATAGGAAACAGGATTCTCGATTTCTATTGCATAAAAGAGCCCTTGTCTTTGTATTTGGCTCATCATTCATATTGTATCCTTCTGTGATCTTTCTGGTTCGACATAGCCGTTTTATTGGTGTAGTTCTGTTCAAGGACATAGCATTGCATTTTCCCCTCGACGGTGGTTGACGACAAGAAAACTTAATTGAAATGGCTACTCAGGCTGCTCCCATGGGCGATCAGCGCCACCATGCACGGAAGGTAAGCTTTACAGGAAGTTTTGACACCGAAAATATCGAATAAATGTCTTCTCAAGGTCTGTCATTATACGTCACACTCGTGCTGCTAATAGTTTCGGCGTAGCTGAAACGGGCTGAAACGCCACTCTATATGGTCTTCACACATGCAGGCATGGCTAATTAAGGGTGCATTAGATAATCAATATCTGACATTTCTCAGGTGATGGCATTGAAATGTAGCGACGAACAGCTATTGACAGAATTTGTTTGCCTATTCGAATAGGATCTGGACCATATTGTCATTTCCTTTTGGGCTTTGCATTGACAGAATCCTGAACTTATTTTACTTTTCCATAATAATTACCTTTAAGTATTATTATATATATATGATTAACGTTCCATTTAGTGTAAGTCTTTCCTCTGTGTCTCAAGATTTGAACATCGTAAAAGCATAAGCCGCCACAATCTGGAGGATCCACATTATTTGACATACCTTACAATCTTAATACGGTTGTGACTTATTGGATTACTTCGCCTACTTGAATCGACCAGGATCCTATAATTACATCTTAAATTAGATTAAGAGATCTTAACAGATGATAACTGCTTTCAAGATTTTAATGCAGATCGCTCGTGACACTAAAGGCATCATGTGTTATCATAAATTGCATCCTAATTGCTTGAATATTTTTTAATTATCGGAGTAATTATGTTTGGACAATTTGTGTTTGGAATTGCAATTAGATTTGTCACACTAAATGTAAGACATGCACTGATTTTTTACATATAAATTACATGTTTCTACATGATTCCGCTGTAGGCATATAAACTTACTTTATATTCAATTATGGATGAATATGAAACTGTTTCAGATAAGACCACCGTGATTTTCGAGAAAAGGAAACATTGTCAATCCTTTCAAGGTTATTTTTTAATCAACCATTAAGATTTATTATTATTTATCCATTTAAGAAAAATAGCATGGATATACTCGTCGTGATGAAATGCTTTCTTTAAAGGTAAAGACCAGTAATGGTCATGCAATTGCATTGTGAAAGAAACGTTGTGGAATCGATCAGAAAAGGTTGATCATCTAGCATCTAGCATCTGCAAGGTTCTGGAATCATCAAAATTATAAGAAATTTGGCCCATTCTTCGTAAAGTTACAAGCACTATACACAGAAAGATGTATATGGGACTACCCTATATCTCTCACCAGACCATGAGAGAAACACATTTACCAAATATATGAATTAGTAGGCGGTTTCCCGGCAAATTTTTTATCACCATGCATTAGTCAAAACATATTCTTTCACATGATTGGTAATGAGAGCTTCATTTCATTTTTTGAAATTGTGGCGTTTCCAATACTGGTCTTTACCTTTAAAAGGGCGCCGAAATGCTTCTTGCAATGTATTCTTTGAACATGTTGGGGTCGGAAGGAGCCACCCCGGGAGCCACCATGAATTTGTTGTTTATGTTCAGGTACGCCATAGGCCCTAGGTATACCCAATACACTCCTAACTACACATACATTTTCATCGTAGATTGGGGAGCGCCGTTTTGTTCGCTCCTAACAAAAAATGACTACGGCTGACGCTCTGCGATAGGGCTGTGGTCGTGTGCCAGCTGTATTGACCTTTTTACGGTCTTGTTAAACCCCCAAAACATTGCACGGACGGTTGGCCCCCTCCTGAAACTAATCGAGATTCTCCGCGATGTTGGAATAGCTTTCGGAAATCCCAGGGGCGTTGCATCCAAAGCCCGAATGGGATTTTGTTTCCGGCGATGACATGCCCTAGCTCTCATCTCTATCATCCACTTCTGTCAACTGCAGAATAAGATTATTGTATTGATGTTTTTGTTTTTGTTTCATGGAATCCAGGTTTTGATTTTCAACCTGAACTATATCCCCCCCCCCCCCCCCCCGCCCCTTCCACCTTCCATCTTTTTCTAGCCTTGTAATTGCTGGGGTTCCAGTTCCTAAAAATAAATTTAACTGAGTAGTGCAATCAGGAAAATTCAATACCGTTGCAGTCATCATGGTCTGCAGCAATGAGGGCGCTTTCACCTAAAGATTCATTTACATATTTAAATAAGTAATTACATTGCATTCAAATTCACATTTTTGCGCGACTGATATTTCCCTCGAGACCGCGAAAACGCTCCAGGTGATCGCTCTTTTGTTTGATACCTTCGTTTTCTATATTGCAGGACGATAATTATGTATGCCATGTCCATTAAAGGGATAGTCCACCCCAGGATTTTCTTTAGCTGACGATATAGACCTAATAATACCATGAAGAATGATACAAGTCTCATTAAAATCCATGATCACATAACGAAGATATATCGACTTTTTTTATCGAAAATCAGCCGCCCCCCAAATGCAAATGCGTTACATGGGCATGAAACGATCGCCAAAAAATAACCGATAGTATCGAAATTGTGACGTATGTTGCGAGCTGCCTTCTTATTTCGCAGACATTCACTTTCGCTTTCACTTTCATTCATGATTCGTCGTGTCAGTGCGATAACAGTGTACCGCGAGCGAAAGTGAATGTCTGCGAAATAAGAAGGCAGCTCGCAACATACGTCACAATTCATGCCCATGTAACGCATTTGCATTTGGGGGGCGGCTGATTTTCGATAAAAAAGTCGATATATCTTCGTTATGTGATCATGGATTTTAATGAGACTTGAATCATTCTTCATGGTATTATTAGGTCTATATCGTCAGCTAAAGAAAATCCTGGGGTGGACTATCCCTTTAAAGATTGTGGAGTCAGACTATATTATTGTTGGGACAGTCAATAACGCGAATGTCGTTGCATAGGATAAACTTCAGCGGGGGCGCGATTTTTATCTTGGTGGGGTGCCTGGCAATGAAATATGAGATACGTTCAATATTATTTTGTCCCCACTAGATTTGATTGAAGAGGGCAACCGCTATTTCGGGTAGTGACTTCTCGGACTTCTCTTCTGTAATATGCTGGGGATGATCATGATCATGATAATACTACTACCAATAATAATAACAATAATAATAATAATAATGAAAAAAAAGATTTGTAAGGTGCCAAAATCCATTGGAAATTAAATGCTCTAGTGCTTCAGATGAAGAATCAAAAGTGTGAACATTTCAATTAATCTTGATGTGTGGTAGTTAATTTGTTGTTTTAATGCATTAAATAAAAATATAGACTTATCAAGGTAAATATCATTAAAGAAGTTTTCAAGATATTGATTCGAAAGATTATAATCATTGGATAACCAAAAGTATTACAAACAATCAAGAGTTGGGAAATGTGATAATTTCAGATTAACAAATTTAGAGAAGGGGGGGGGGAAGCAAGAATGAGAGGGGACAATAAGGAAAGCATGTAGAAGAAAAAGAAAAATGAGAAAAAAATTGGATAGACGATAACATAAAAGTATTCTTTAGTAGTGTTTATGAAAAGTAACATATTCGGTGAAAATTTGTTAGAAACGAGCGAATCATAGTAAGATATTTGAAAATGCAAGAAAAAGGGTCCCTTCTACAATTTAATTTATATATTTGGGATAGGGTTAACAAAATTAAATTTAAGAACACGATGGCTGACTGGGATTTGATAAAGAAGAAGAGAGTAAGACAAATTTAAATCAGCATCCACTTTTAGAAAAGTGAAATATACATACAACCCACCCCTTACAACACTCACTTTAAATATTGAAATAAGTTGTCTTAAGTATGGGTTTAAACTAAAAGCTTTTTTTTCTTAGATGGGGAAATTCAATAGTCATGTTAAGAAACGTACGCCGATAGGGAAACATGGGAAAATGAGATATTGACGTTGGTCTTCACTACTAATGTTAAGCAAGGGGACGCAAATTTACCCAGACATTACAGAACCGTCCATACGTGAAGTGGCAGTTTTTGTACATGTACTTTTTATAGTTGAGTTGTTAAAATAAACAATAAAATAAACAATGCCAAACGAATCAAAACACAGGAAGCGTAGTGACATAAATAACTGTCATCATATTGTAACATATCGGCATCGTATGTGTCAAATCATTTTAACAAAGAATCTGTGGCTGTCTTTCTCTCAGCCAGTGACTCATTTATTAAATCACTCAAATGATTTAATAATTGACATCAGCCTTGTTCTGGAATCAATACGAGGCGAGACCTTAATACATCTGTGTTAGATTTCCTCACTAGTCATAAAACCAAATTCCTCTCCCCTGTTCCACATCTATAAGATACCAAAGGCTTTATACATGTAAGTTGTAGTTCTTGCGTGCCTGTCTGTCCGACTTGTCTCAGCTTTCTATAAATATTCAGCCAATCAGAGCGCGGCAATTAAGTTTGGCGAAGACACATTCTCGGCATTCGCGCTGTCTCCACCGATACATATATCACGGTGTCGAAGACCAAAAGACAACGTCCGAAATCAAATTACATACCACCACTCCCACAAACGCGAACACTGAAACGCCTTCCACTGAAGAGAGTGCCAGACGAGATGCTCTTGTCATTGTCTTAGTCGACCGCGAAACCAGTGACATCCTTCCAAATATCCTGCCTTTGCATCATTCCTGCCCGGCGCCATCTCTAGGCTTTATACATTCTCCTTCCTTTTCTGTTCTTGTGGATAAGACTTAATATTTTAACCATGGCGACCAAATCAGCCCCAATGGGAGACCAACGTTACAATCAAATGAAGGTAAGGTAACTTAGCAATTCTACATTTCTGGAAAGGCAATCAAAATATTTTTTTCTTCTTCTTTTCTACTCTTGCACGTGATTGATACTCCAGTCACATCAACAGAATCGACAACGGACTAAACAAAACAAATTACATTACGCTGAATGGCTTAGAGTCGGTCGGCTTTGCTTAGTCGTTTAGTCGGTTTGGCGGTGTGACTGAGGTATTCTTATCAGGTTTCCGGTGATGATTTCAACATTTTTAACTATTATCTGTATACGAATTGGAAGCACAAAATAAGAGAACTGTTCTTAACATTGTGACTCATATAATTGTGCATATTTGTTATTTCAAACTGCAAAAAATCCCATATTCTGAAGAACTTTTGACATTTCTGTCAATTGGTTGCCTCACATAAAGTAAGTTCGAATGTATCTTATTTAGCTATTTGATTCAGGAAAACTGAGACGAATAGTTTAGTTTTTTTTAAAACAATTATGATAAATAGGTTTTCCGGTAGAGAATTAACCATTTACAAAATTGTTTAAGTTAACTAACTTATGTTTATTGCAAAGATTTGTGTATTCTTTGTGCATCAAGAAGACCAGAGACCATGAAGTTCATCAATTCTATCAAAATCCTGAGTTTTATATTACCTTTGAAAGTTGAAGGAATATCGCCAAATGTTTCTTTATTATGAATAGGCCTACGTCTTTCTTTTTGGGAATTCCCATTTCTTGTTTATAGTAGTTTTAACTTAGAAACGTTTCCATCCAGAAACATTCATCATTAAGCCAACGTCAATGGTTCGGTTGAAGAAGAAACACAATTCTTGATACATGATATATATAATACAAAAACAAAAGTAAACTAGTTTTCTTTTCTAAAATTTGAAACATTATTCAAAAGATTTCCTTCCGAATTATCAACTGTTGAAAATGATTGTGCAATATTTTTCCAATAATAATATGATTAAACTTTTGTCTGATAATTATATAACGCATTGTTCTCGACTAATCTTCAGTCCAACGGGGAGGGCGTTAATCGACGTTACTCTAGATCTTTAGAAAATCTAAATTGTGACTTCCATGGGTTAGGTACTGTAATTGTTATCAGTTGTGATTATCTGGTTTAAGAATAACTTTTTTTTTAAATAAAGAACTGGAAAACTTCGTATATATCATTTTGAGGTGGTTTGTTTCAATCAGTTTGGTAGACCCAGTGATGTAGAAATAAAATATGGGTAAGTAACAAAGGAGAAATAATCATGAAAGTTATTCCGAATTCAGTGCAAATGTATTCATGTTGCCTGAAACACTATTTTATTTAGTTCATTAATTGTTTTCATTAGCCCCAAAAAGTTTGGATAATAACAAATAGGCGTCGATCGAAGTGAAACAGTTCTGAAATAGAATGCCCTGTTCTTCAGAAATAGCGCCTCCAAAGAATAGGTTGACCAAATATGGTCAAAGTCATCATGATCTCAAATCGAAAGTGCTAGACATTTGATGGACCAACATTGGCCCGTTCCCACTGCTTAGCCTGAAATATGCCGGTGGTCGTGTCTAAATATTAGGGGGGGGGGGAATGTTTGTTTTTTGTGGGAGGGGGGGGGGGGGGGGTATGTCAATCATGTCGAGTTATATGAAGGATATATTGGATGAGGTAGGCCTACATCTTAACGATGTTCAGAAAATAAAGTAATCAAAGTCTAATTATGAAAGGAAAAAAATCATATACTATTGATCGGGCAGCTTAGCGGCTTCCCCGAAGACAATAATTGATAATTGTTGCTAAGAAAAATGCGACCACGAGTGCCCCTCAAAATAAATAGAGTATTACAAGATTTAAATTATCACAGAAGCGACTGTTGAACAAGCAAAACGTGCAAAAGAGAGTTTTAAAAAGGTATACAAATATATGGAGATATATTTAGAATAAAATAGCGATTACACCCACTTTAGAAATAGCTTGGCAAGATTCTTTCTGAAATTGAATCTTTGTGAAGGAACCTAACAAAACAATTCCTCTCTACCAAAACAATGTCTCTCTCCACCAAAAACAATGACGTACACGTCATGGTCAAATAAAGTTAAGCGAAATACCACGAGATCACTGTCAAAGTCGTTTGGTGTTGGATTTCCCTCAAACACTACCCACATTCAAATTATTCTTACCTCCCTCTGACATATTGTTGGAGCGAGGCTATAAAAATGCGGGAAGGTTGCCCCAGTTGGCATTTTAGAACCCAACGGAGCTGAATATGTGTACGAGGGCGAATCCTCGACAAATCACCAACTGACGCATTTGATCTTGAAGGGAAGAATGCAGTGAGCGAAACCAGGCACTTTTATCGCCCTATCTCGCTAGCGTCGCTGTCAAAAAGTCAAGCTATCTTTCAAGATAAATTTGTCACTGTAACGGTGTGCCTGTGAAGCAGGAGGAATTTTCTATTATTGGAAGATTCTTTCTAAAGCAAGTGCAAAGGGCACCTTTTAAGGCTCGTTTGAGCAGACTTTGGCTGGGAATTTAGGACCAAATAAACGCGATCAATATGTGTGAAGCAAACAGGGGACCCTCCTACGGCGATCTAAGACAGCGACAGATGAAGGTGAGAAAACTTGTATAAGATTTTCAAATGATATAACTTTGTCTCTCTCTCTCTCTCTCTCTCTCTGACTGCTGTATGGCATTTGTTACCTTTAAAATCTAAATCTTAACGTTAATGTTAATGTTAAGGATGATCGAGATGGCGAGCATTTGGTAGGTGTCCGCAGATTCCCAATGGGTAGCACTTTCATAACCGATGAGGCAATAATCTGAGCTAAAATTAAAATCGAAAATGAATTTAAATAGATAGATAATAGATGATGTATCATAAGAAATATCAAAATTTCACTGCATCAGCAGTGCGATTAACCTTCATGCTTTTGATACGTATTATGTTAGTCCACAAAAGATAAAGATGGAATTCGTTAATAGCCTCCCATCTCCATAGCTGCCTATCTGCTGGTCATAATCATGATAACGGTGACCCATCGAAGATCTATGGTCAAACCATCGTATGGTCAGTCCACTCTAGCCATTGTCGACTGACCAATCAGGGTAGCACACTCATAGAAAAGAGAAATTCCTTCTGGATAAAATGAGCTCGTTAATGAACCACACTTTTTTTAATTACGAAATATTCTTCAGGCCTGCTTGACGTAAAACAGCACTTGCCCTTTCAATTATCTTGACCAGTACAAGTTATATGGATGTCTCTGGAACACTTTTATATTTGCCCGTTTGGTATTTGAGTACAGTTTGACTGGTCATCATAGTGCTAATTATATAGGTTTATAGGTTACGATGGCTAATCAAGGCCCAGTATATGGACTTTCTAAACAAGTTCAACTCAAGGTGAGTTACTATTATTATCATGATTGGACTTCAAGACATTGCATGTCCTCGGTTGGAATGCAGTTTTCTCGTCAATGGTTTATTAGTGACGGGTCGCCAAATTGGTTACCAGTATGTGAATTGTATGTGAATCGTATATTATTAACGTTGTGATGCTGTAGGAACGGTACATTAGGATTTAAACAAAATCTTGAAATCTATTCTCACTGACTTTACGTTGCATTATTTTTCAATTTCATTTTCAAGAATCTCAGAAGATCGTTTAGCAATCTTTAATGATTTGGGTACTTTTATGCAAATAACATTATGCACACATTTTGAACTATTGAAACGAGTACCGTAAGTTTTTTTTGTATTGATTCACTTTGATCTACAATGCAAACTTTTGCCTTTTACTCCAATTTCTGAAATTAATTCTTACCTCTGAGTTTTTATGGTGACTGTGAGTTAGGTCTTTAATACACACTCCCACCATGATAACATGCCCACATACGGAGACTACGCTTATTTGCGACTTTGGTGAAGCATCAGAAGAAAATGAAGGTTGTACTTATTCCTAAGCATTACATATACATATAAGTGGATAGTGACAATTCGTAACATTTGAGGCTCCATTTATAATTTGCAATAAAATCAAACTAATACAGAGATAGTAAAAAGACAAAGACAGTATTATGTTGATTGTACAGCCATTAAAGTTTATTCTTCTCAGCTATCCTATCCATTAAACCGGGGTACAGAAAGTTAAAATGAATCTCGATCTAGTCTCGTTCATTAAGAAAATAGCGGACATTCTAAACACATCCAAATATGGACCCATTCTCAGCGACAATGAGCTTGGGTTTCCTCTTATCATTATTCCCACAAAACTAATTGGAAACAATCGCACATTTTTAGCATTCCAAACCTAGACGATGCCCTCCTGATGAAACTCCTGCTGAGCAGAAGGCAAATATGATATGGGTATATTGCTGGTTTGTCGAGATCATTTCAATATTTCGGCTCGGTTTGGGAATTTGGCAATTATTTGGAAATACAAAGCAATTCACACTGAGGCAATTTTCAGTTTAGCCCTATAGTTATTTATACTTATAAAGTGATAATTATGAGAGCTCACCGATGCTCACGTTTGTTATTTGTTGTAACCATCCCGACAGCAAGGCATATCTTTTGGAGAGAAAAAAAAAGAGATATTTTACAAATGGCAACGAGTGTTACCGATAGCACATATGTATAACGTTTTCACTACTTTAACCCCTCTCTCATTTATGTAATACGAAACTATTATAGTCAATATACATATAGTATGAGCTCATTATTTTGAATAAAATCAGGGGAACCGCCACATTATTTTGTGAGGGGGTTATATCAATATTTGGCGCCTTTATCTTAGTTCCTCTTTCTACCCCCCCCCCCTTCCCCCCTTAGCTTTCTACACGATCGCCATTTTAGAAAATGAAGCGGGTACTCACCCTTGTGCCCTATCACGCCGTCCTACAATCAGGGCGCATGACAATCATGTTTATATTTCACATGGATATATTACATCCATACTTCCCACTCCGGAAAGCATCCAGAGCTCGCGCGAAGGCGGATCGCGATGACTTAGAAATGACAGCTGGGAATGTAAGCTATGAATTCCCGACATAGCTTTAACGTGACTGCGAGGCAGACGAAACATAAACGGAAAGACAGATACACACACATACAGAGATAGACATGCGAATTTACTCAAAAGAAAAATAGATTAAACAAAAAAATAATCCGTATTAATTTTTTGTGTGTAAATGTATCATTTTCATCCTGGATATGGACATATGTCATTTCAGCCGTATTAACTTTTTACATTAAAAACTATACAAAGAGTCCCAATTACACATAGTGATATGCGTCAGATTTCAGTGAGGTGCTGCTGCTCTTCGATTTGCTATGTTTTTTATCAAACGTCTTTCCATCATGTGTTGCTTTGGGTCAATGTCTTCTTAGTCGTGCACTTACCTCCTGCATATCCCGTCTATTCGTAAATGAATTACTGGCCGCAATCGTGTAATTGATCAATTAAGAGCCCCCACCCCCTCCCCCTTTACATATTAGATGTGATGTTATATGGTACATATTTCCCCTGAACAATGTTTAATACCTATATATCGGTTGTATGGTTATAAATTTATTGTATATGTATCAAGGAGAGGTTCTTCAAGTAAATTTCATCGATGAGATATGTTTGCATACTATTAATACATCATATAATCATTTTTATTTTGGTACTAATTACCATAGATATACTATGCGATAATGTTTGCATACATACATGCATATAAAATGATAATAAATTATGAAGAATCAAAATAATGTATACAGAACGTTATCGATGATGAGTATAAGAAATATTGTAGAATGTTAATTTTTACAGGAGGGTCTTTATTCAATACAAATACATCCCTTTAGCTCAATGTACAATATAGAGATAACGAATCGACACCCTAAATCCCTTTATTCGTTTCAACATTTAGAAAATATATACTATGGCTTAACTGCGTCATCTTTGGGTAATAGAAGGTGCTGGAAAATGCCCCCCCCCCCCGTTCACCCCTCTCTCTCTCCTTCCATCACCAGCGATGTCGGATGCGGATGCCACAGAGATCGAGAGGTGACCCCCTCCCTCCCATCTGCCCTTCCAATCCCACCCGAAGCTTGGCCTAAAACCCGGCGACCTCAGATAGGCTTTGGAATGCCAGGCACGCGGCCAACATAACAGAGAACGCCATTTTTAGAAGTTGATCTGTTGATCGACAGAGTAAGCAAAGGCATAACATGGAATAGATCCCCTTGCGAATATTCTGGAAAGTAGTCGTCGTTTATGAAGTATTAATGTTGTAATGACATTAATGCATATAGATATGTTTTTCCCTTGAAAAATGTGTTGTTTTTTAAAGTTGGATCATCCTTTTGTAAATTTCACTGTCAAATTAAGTGTAGGTTTGTTTAAAGATCTAAAGGTTTGTTTAAAGGTTAAAAGATTGATGTAGCATTGTATGCTGAAAGGGGGAGGGGACTGAGTAAGTCCTGCGAACACAGCGAATTCGTACAGAGAAAAAATCTCTGATCCATTTATGAGGTGGGATAATTGGATAATACATTGACATAATTGAGGTGGTGTTTATTATGGTAGATATATAACACGCCTGTTATGACCGCCCCTCCTGTCTACGTCACAATCAATTTTGTATCGTGTACTCTTACAGATCGAGAGAGTTGACACGACATATAGTCTTCATTCAGGCCTCTAAACTTCATGCCTTTGTCTTTGACTGAAGACTATTGACAGCTGATTGCGTAGACTACGGTAATGGATGATGCTGATAGGTTTTGTTGGGAGCGAGAGCTCTGGGGCGTGGTCAGATACCAAGGGGGGTAACCTCTCACCCTCGGTACACAATGAGAACATAAAGTAACGAGAGATATTGAAATCAAGATGGGCCTAGAAATTAAATTCCTAGTATAATGTACGTCATTGTGTTTTTTAGTTACCATGGTTTCTGTCTCGTCTCTTTTAGTCTCAGTAACGTTTTTGCCTTATCATTATGTTTCAGTACGCATATAGGGCACTAAAGCATTTTATCTTTTGTTCCGAGTCCCCTTTGAAATGGTCCGATAAACCTTGCACGTAGAGGTATCTTAAAGGGTACTCATTCTTTTATTTTAAAATAATTATTCGTACATAATTACAAATATAGGTGCAAATTTTCTGCTACACTTGTATGCTACATCTACTGGAGTATGCTTTTTCCTCGATGTGATATTTGCTTTCCTCTTTTCTAACTATTAACTCTTTTGTGAAATTAAAGAAGTCTGCTAACAATGTTAAAGGAAATTATCTACAGAGTACAGGTATACCTCGAAATAATGTCTATATAGATATGATAAATACTACAGACAGATGATCATCACTGTACATGAGATTAAGCTACATGTACACCAGGTGTCGAATCTGGTAGACATGAGCGCTAGGCAAGAAACCACTATTCTAATTATTTTTATTACATGAATTAATAATGGACGTAATTAATTATTATATACACATTTCCTCTGCAATTTAAATTATATATACATGTACATCGACTAGTCTTCTACTTCCCCCTCCTTTAAAAAGCAAAGTAATTATGACATGACATAAATAATCAAAAGATACATGACTAGCATTTGCAAACAGTTGCAAAGGAAAATGTTGATGCTGGCTGCGGACGTGTGAAATTGCTTTTTATTCGTCTGTACAGGCGCTGGTGTACGCCATAGACATAATCATAGGTGTACATACACACACGTACGGCTATTCTGCACTGGAATGCGAAACGCCATTTGAGCCTCCCTGGGGCATGGTTATCGTAGGGGCTGCGGCGCTCAACGGGTACCTTATATAGTCATCAGCCGGCTGGTTCGGCTGGTAAGATGATAGACATGATGGTCGGGTGGGAGTCATGAGGGGTTGCGGTCTGTTGAGGTTTGATTCATAAAGAGTTTGATATTATGCTATACGCCAGACTTTCGTAATGAAGAGGAGTGGAAATCCACTCTTTTAGGAATGGTTTAATATTGTAGTGGAAGCTACTCTAAAGTAGTGATTCGATTTACTCTTTTGAGAGTCGATTCTACGGTAGTTGTTAATATTTTCTTTTCGCTGTTAAACCTCATCTGTGTATGAATCCTCTTTGGACCATCGCCCCCTCCCTCCTCACCTACTCCCTTCCCACCCCCCCCCCCATGACTGTATTAACGTCGTAATATGGATTGCAACAATCCAGATATTCTCAAGCATCCTAAATAAACTTTTATTTATAAAGTATTATCATGCATTACTCGGATATTTTCATTCCATAAAGCATACCAGAGTCGAAAGCAAACCTGATAAAATGCACAAAGTCCCTTTGATAACAATATGGATATGAAAGAAATCCCCCTTCCTTTTCCACTTTCATTCTACAACTATATTACATTTTAATTTTTCATTTTGTTATCATTTTTATATGAACGATGCAAGGTTTAGCTGCGATTTTTTTCTCTCTTAGCTGTTGCCCTTCCGTATTTTACAATAAATGATTATTACAGTTCGTACTTGTCATTGATCACTGTCAACAAATTATTCAATCTCACTATTTATGATGACCAAATACTTCAGAATGATGATGCAGAAACCAATTAAAATTAAAATTAATTAACGATGATATTTCTGTCCCACTTTTCAAATTTTGAAACCCTTATTGAATACTACTGCTGATTATGCAATAATGAAATACTAAATTTCCCATCTTCTTTCCATTTTTTTCACACTCCAGATCGAGTCAAAACGCGACCCAGAACTTGAACGTCAGTGCGTGGAGTTCGTTGTTCATCACACAGGCGAGACCGTCAATACTTTCGATGACCTGAAGAACGGAGTCATTCTCTGCAAGTAAGTCTTAGATATAGTCGAAGAAAAACCTCCAACAAAGCGACACAAAACAAGATCGCAAGTACTTTCGAAAAATTATCCTTAGGCAATTTCAGTAGCCTTGTCCATTGTGTGAAGATTTCATTGACGTATTACGTAATCTGAACATGATTTCTAAGCGATGTAGAATCATGACATTATAGGGTATTGAAATTGCCCTTAAGTTTATTTCTCGAAAGTTGTTTATGATCGTGTCCCAATGTCTTACTAATGTTCTGATCATGATCATTTGATATACAGATATATTAAAGACCAACGGTGCTCATGCATCTCACGGACCACCTCTTTATTTGCAATCAATATTTATTGGATTTCCCCCTTTGTGGGTAAGACTGATTGATTATTATGGTTAATTTTCCTTAGCCAGGAATTACATTATCATGTTCGTACTTAGCCCGATATTGATGGAGTTGTTTATTTCGGAAGTCCAGAATCATACGGAAGAACAAGGATTGGTCTGTTGTACGAGATGGGTCAAACATGGTATCTAAAATGTGCAACTCGTGGTTGTAATAGTAACCTAAATCTCCTATCTGATGAATAATGAAAGGCTTCGGGAGTCTAATCCTAATATTACAATGATTGCTGTAATTTGATATGTTTATCTGTAATACATCAATCTCAAAGTTAATGTATCAATTCAATGGAAAGATTGTTTTACATGTCTGTATTCCTTTCTTCGTATACAATGAATTACATTATTACTTGATGACATATCCTCCCATGTCACCTTTTCGTTCCGTCATCTCATACGATTTAGAATTTATATCAATTGACTGTCATTCATCATTCAATCAGTTTCTTGTCTGCTTTCATTCAATATTTCATTACTTGAAGCAATATTATTCATTAATTATTAGTTGGGCTTTTTTTCCATATCCAACTTCCATATCCAACATTTTACATAGAATACACCAGTAAACTTTGCATTAAGGTTCAGAGCACTTTACACATATTGATGTGGGCCGTTTGCTTTTTTCTGGAATGGATTAAAACGCACTGCTTTGTGGAATGTAAACAATAACATTTCTTTATGATTTTTTTTATTCATTTTTTTCTTCTCTTGAACCTAACGTCCATGTTTTGCGTATTTTGTAAACATGCATATCACGAGCATGATATGTTTTTGTTACTTTTCTGGGGTGACAACCAACGGTATTTGAATTTTGTTTTTTAATTTACTCCTTAACCTTTTTGACTTATTTTTATGTGGATTTCATTGAAGAAAAAAAACTTTACATAATACCAAATCATCCCATCATCCCCGAGATGTCGGCAGTTTGCCTCAGTCCATTTGATCACAGTTTTACAATCGAAACCTCGATCATTTCCATTTCATCGAGGGTTTTAAATAAATGTTGCTTGTCTCTGAAACTGCATTGTATTTTGCTTGATGATGGCCTCCAATTCAAGGCAACCTCCTTTGTTTCATTTAACTAAGCAATGTTGTTATGTTGTGTTTTGAGAATCTTGCATTATTTGAGCTTGAACTTCTTTATTCCATGTTTTCTGTTTTGCCTGCATGTCGGGAATTCGAACGATCACATCTATAGGTTGATAAACCTTTTTAAACCTGGCGCAGTAAAGAAAGTTGAGAACGCTACAAAAAATACATTCGCAAAGGTAAGTCGAAGAAGAACGAATGCATGCGACAATGACGCTATGAGCTGATGAAATGACGTAAGACGGCTAGTCCTATCGTTATATAGTCGTTATATAGTATTACTGGAATGTGATTTGATGTAGTTGCATGTAAATATATTCATTCTTAGACTAGTAATGTTCATCCTTGCGTGGCTGAACTATCGCTTTGCGGGCGACATCAGCCCAGAGACTAGCTTCTAGCTGCATGTGCTTAGGAATCTAACATGGGACCAGTCTTAACCGGTCCTTTCGAAATGCTTCAAGCTGAACCCTAGCAGCTAGTTAATAATTCTATATTTAGCAGTGTGTCCTACAAATGAACAGTGACTAATTTCCTTTGTGACATTTATATAAACTAACAATTGTTATTGGTTAGTATCACGCACAGATGCCATACAAGTAGTTCATGCGGTATACTAGATCAAGAACATGCTCACACATACGTATTATATATAATCTAGTTAGAAGCCCGAATCAGAGCCCCTCAAGTACCATCATTTCAGATTACAATTAATCCTTTTTTGTAAGTTCCTGTAGATTATGTTGCATGCACTTGGAGGTCAACAAGAACCCAGACAACAGATCGGACCCTTGTGCCGTCTGCCCCCGCCCCCCCCCCCTATATCTTTCTTCCCCTCTCTGTCCATTCTGTCATAGTCCCAGCTAGAACCAACGACACATCACAGATCCAGTCCCAATGCATTCTGTACTAAAGTTACTGTTAATTATCAAGACAGAATGCAAATGAAGGAAAAGAGTGCCCCGCCCGATTCCGTTAGTATTTTAACTAAGAACATAGAACCGTGTAGAATGGACATACACACAGCAGTACATACTTAACAAACTTTAAGGGGGAGGGATTATCTAGTAAGGAAGCAAAAATGCAAATGGAAATCTCTTAGCTATTTAGATCCCTACTGCAGCCTTAGACCCCGTTTACAGTGACCAAAAGGCCGGGCCGGGCCGCGAATTTTTTTTCCGTACTCGAGAGGGCAAATACCCCATGTGCGCATGCGCGTGGACTTGTGATTTCTCTGCTACTTCCCATACGAAATGTACATGTATTCGCATGTGTGCACGATTCGCGTTCTACAAGTAAACGATGGCATAGTAGTCTTCAAACACAGACTCTGATTTGCCAGTTTGACAAAACAATTACGCATATATCGTGCGTTGCAATAGTACTAGTATTCAAGTCTGAGTAGTTGTATGATTCAGACATTTTAGTGCTTACAGAAATGCATCCCAAATTGAATAGCATGGTATAGTAGTCTGCAAGCACAGACGCTAATCGGACAGTTTGACAACATAGTGTCTTGAGTAGTGCTTTATAAATATGTGTAGTTTTATGATTCAGACCCTACTGGTGCGTGTATTGGAAAGGCATCTCAACTTGCAGAGTGGCATAGTAGTCTGCAAGCACAGACGCTAATCTGACAGTTTGACAAAATAGTGTTATTCAAGTCTGAGTAGTTTTATGATTCAGACCCTACTGGTGCGTGTATTGGAAATGCACCTCAACTTATAGAGTGGCATAGTAGTATGCAAGCACAGACTCTCCTTTGACAGTTTGACAGAATAATATAGGCCTATTGTGTATTGAGTAGTGCTTTTATTCAAGTTTTCGTAGTTTTCTGTGTTGTGCCACTGCTCTCTCACACTCTCTCTCTCTCTCTCTCTATCTCTCTCTCTTTCTCTCTCTCTAGCTCTCCCTCCAGTATGCTCGCACTCTCTGTATTACTTTTATTTATAATCATGGTCTGCTGAGAGCCAGAAGGATGTTAACTCTTAACACAACGAATGCCCTTCTGGCTCTGAACAAACGATAGTAGGCCTATATATGATAAACCCACACACCATAAGGTCATTTATTGGCCTTCTCAAAACCGTCATTCTGTAATAATATTTCTAACTTTGGTCTAATAACTCTTTTGTCAGTGCAATCAATGGTCGAATGAATAATAAAATTGTGATTTTTATCTAGTTTCCGTCCTTTGTATTGATTTATTATGTTAAAATTGATAACAACATTTAGTATAAGTTACAAGTATCTCTTTTATTAAAGCACAAGCACACACACACACCCATACACGCCACACCACTTAATTTTAAATGTAGGCCTGAATTAAAAAGTTATTAATTAGCATACAATCGTACATGAGCTCTACCATCAAATGAGTGTTTTTGACAATGATCAAACATGAATCAACAGTGCAGTAAAATATAAACATAGGCAAGTTTTTTAATTCTTTTAAATTACCTGGTAAAACATATTCTTAAAAATGACTTAAATGGTCTTTAGGATTGCAGGACACAAGAACACCCTGAAGAAGAAAAAATTTCATAGTAGTGCTTATTTGGGGAAAAATACCCCTCGCCGCCGCCCCCCCCCCCCCCAAAAAAAAAATGTCCATGCCCTAAATGTTCACACTGTCAGTCTTCAGTTTCTCTGATGTCCCTGCCCTGTCAACTCTTTAAATATATAGAGTGTCATCACAAATTAATGTGGTAGAGACCTTGACCATAATGTACAAATAACTGTGGTACTGAACTTGACCACATATAGTGCTTCTAAAAATACCTATGAAACAAAGTGATTGAGAATTGTTGAGGTGATCTATGAATCCTAGATTCAATTATGGAGCGTATGTTATTCAAATATCAAAATCTCATATGCAATAACACCAGGTCAATATTTACTCTTCCTTTTGACAATTTCATTGCCACCAGTCATTAACGGATAGCTTTCCCCTTAATCTATATACCTTTTGGGCATTTATAACAACAATTTCCCACAATTCACTGACATAATTTACAAATTATATTCAATCTTAAACTTTATCATATCTGCTAACACAGCAAGACTATCCTTTATTTAGCAAGTTGGTTGAGTTTGTAACAAATATTCAACAATTAAGTTCAGTCTAATCCATTAATGAAGTTGGATTTATGCAAACACCTTAGAAAAATGTTAATAAAATATTGTACGTCTAGTATGTACCATATAAACTCTGGCTCAAATTACGCGAAAGCTGTTCCTTTATGTATTGCCAAAACGTACTTTTTCCCTGCCTACTCGGTTATCTTGCCTGGTTACACAGAACACAACCAAGTGGTGGGATAGATCAGTACATAACAATGAATTATAGCACATACAAACATATCGTTTTATTTTACCCACCTGCGACCAGGGAAAAGATGGCTCTAATTCCTATTGAGACATGGTAATCAGGGCATTAATTGGCGCACAGATCGACTTGGTTTCAAATTAGGGAACTGTTACAAGACCTCTGTTCTATTGACTGAGCTATCAACAATAAAGAGCAGGGCATTCTGAGTCGAATTCTTTTTCGATATAGGAGTAGGCCTAGATCTAGACGGGAAAAAAAGGATAAAATGAATAACTCCGTTGAGCATCAATATTTTGGGCCTAGTGCTACACCAGATTCAATTTTATTGATTTCTGAAGAAGAAAACATTATAGGCTAGGCCTAAGTGCGGAATGTGTCGAATCAATTTTACAACTGAATATTTGTCTTGCTTTGTCTTTCCGTTCGTGCCCACAATCAAGATGATTGAATCATTTATTTCATCATGTGTGTTTGTTCTATCACGATTTTATTATTAATTTGACCATGGATTATACTGACAAAGGAGTTATTAGACCAAAGTTAGAAATATTATTACAGAATGACGGTTTTGAGAAGGCCAATAAATGACCTCATGGTGTGTGGGTTTGTTCAGAGCCAGAAGGGCATTCGTTGTGTTAAGAGTTAACATCCTTCTGGCTCTCAGCAGACCATGATTATAAATAAAAGTAATACAGAGAGTGCGAGCATACTGGAGGGAGGGCTAGAGAGAGAGAGAGAGAGAAAGAGAGAGAGATATGGAGAGAGAGAGAGAGAGAGAGAGAGAAAGAGTGTGAGAGAGCAGTGGCACAATACATAGGCCTACCATGGGGTCTGGAATCATTAAAATACACAAACTTGCATAAAATCACTACTCATCAATACACAATATATTATTATGTCCTTGCAGACTACTATACTACACTCTACACATTGAGATGCATTTCTAACGCACGCACCAGTAGGGTCTGAATCATACATCTACACAGACTTGAATAAAGTACTTCTCAGCACACTACTAGTATGTTGTCAAACTGTCAGATTAGCGTCTGTGCTTGCAGACTACTATACCATTCTATACAAGTTGGCGACTTGAATAAAGTACTTCTCAGCACACTACTAGTATGTTGTCAAACTGTCAGATTAGCGTCTGTGCTTGCAGACTACTATACCATTCTATACAAGTTGCAATGTATTTCCATATGCACTACTGGGTCTGAATCATACAACTACACAGACTTGAATAAGCACATCGCGACACATACGCATATTGATTTGTCAAACTGTCAAATCAGAGTCTGCGTTTGAAGACTACTATGCCTTCGCGTACTCGTAGTGTGTACATGTACATTTTGTATGGGAAGTAGCAGAGAAATCATAAGTCCACGCGCATGCGCACATGGGATTTTTGCTCTCTCGAGTACGGAAAAAAAATTCGCGGCCGGGCCGAGCCGCGGCCCGGCGTAGCACTGTAAACGCGCAAAAGGCCAAATGCGAGGCCAACTGTTTCCCCAGAAGTGAAAGTTCGCCGTGTATAGGAAATTGGGGAAAAGATTCACTGCAAATCGCGCGCGACCTGATCTGCACTGTGACCCCCGGCGCGCCCTCCAATTAATCGTTTGTTTACATGCAGAGCGCCACTCTGACCAAATATTGAAAGGTTACAATTTAGGCCGCGGCCGAGCCTGCCACTGTTAACGCACAAAATTGCGGGGCCGAGTAGGCCTGGCTCGATCGCGGCCCGGCCCTGGCCCTTTTCTTACTGTAAACGGGGTCTTAGAGGAAATAGAAATCATCAACCCATTCTTTTATTTAAAGGAAATTGTTAATAGTAAATACCTGTCACATTTTAATTACTACATCGATAACATGCCCGAAAAGAAGTACAGTCCATAGACATTTTATAGGACGATTATAATTATTTCGCCAGAAATATATCTAGACTCTTAAAGGGGCATGTTCCTCGTATTCCAGAGGGCGCTCAAAATACGTACGCGCTGGCGGACGGCGCTATAGCTGCCTATTGACACCAACAGAATACGGCTCTTACGCAGATGGCATGTTCCGATAACTACACTGGCGGGAACGTGCCCCTTGAACCAAGCACCTTAGGATCTGCTGTTGTTTATAATTCTGTTGACCTCCTACCGTCGTCTCCTCCCCCTTTCCCTTCGAGTATCTTTAGTGTTGAACCTGTCTTCCCTCTATATATTACATGTGCATTTCTGTCAGGCTTGTTAACAAATTCTGCCCGAATGCCGTGAGAAAGGTCGAACAATCCACAGCTATCTTCAAGCAGGTAAGGAAACTTAACCGTCCTGCATGAGCTATTATACCCCCCTCCCCCTTAGAAAGATACGATTGCATATCTGGGACCATCACTTTTAGAGAGTTACGATCAGTCGCAAGTTACGACCAATCACATATATCCGCCATGTGTCCCTAGGGTCAGTCTCAGGGAAGCGATAATGGGATAACGTAGGTTTGTTGTTGCGTCAAATGTTTATACGGTTCAGAATCTGTAATTGCAATCGTTACAAATTCAGATTATAGGCAAACAGGCAAACATTTATTATAATCATAAAAATGGACACTACGTCTTACACTTTGAGGGAATTGGGATATTAAATAGAGGTCTGAAGAACGTCAGAGAAATGGGCGTATGAATAAAACAAAATTCCATGGCCATAATGCCATGTTTGCCCGTTGAAGCAATGTGAAAGTTAAATTATGTTTCTCATGACATCCGGAAACGTTTTGTTGAACACGTTAGGTAGTTCTGGAAATTATTACCCTTGTTTTTTCCCGCAAGTGAAATTATGTTCACTCTTACCAATGCAAGGGTAAAAGTGGACCACTTGCACGGTTTAAAACTGACGATTGGTCATAACTCTGTGTACGGGTGTGTTCTTTGAGCGGTTATATGTTTATTATGTATGTCTGAAACAAATTTCGCTGTCCATACGGATGCGGTGTGTGATCCCACCCTGCGGGCTTTTTTAAAACACCAAGTATCTGTTGTCTTTCCCCGTATTGACAGCAAATCAAAATGCCCCTTTTCCTGTACAAGAGATACTGAGATAACTCTTCGTGCCTGAAAATGTGGTTCGGGAAATCACACTGGTACCGTCGGACAGCGAAGAGGGATTCGTGACATGGCTTATCAAAATAAAGTATCCACTGAACATTATTGAATGGACAAGGTCCACAATTACCTCAACAGTTTGTTTTTTATGTGACTTAAAGTTTATGGAAATGCTTACCAATATCGCACCGCCAAATCGACACCAAATTGATCGATTATTGGTGATTGGAGGTAATGTAATTGTCTGATCGGTCTGGTGGCGGTCCTGTTGGTGTGACTGATATATTGCAATGCTTCGCAGTAGAAGTCCCTAGTATCAGATTTAATATGAATGACTCAAACAGGGCGCTTTGAAAATTTAGGAGCCATGAACACTTTTCACCAAACTTTGCAGATAGGTTGTCAACATTGTTTGTCTGTAGATGACTTGTGAAGCGTCCTCCTAAGATAGATATGATCGTTAATCAGTCTCAAAGAATAGAGAGGACCAACTAAGTGTATCTTCTTTGTCTTGGTTGATGTCTGCAATTATAAGATGAATAAATTTATCTTACTAAAACTCAAACGTTCGAGCCAAGACCTATTAATGTTATTAAAACACCTTTACCAAAGTATAACCTGAAACCAGACGTTTTGCTTCGTTTAAAAATATTTTTCAGATAAGATATCAAAAATACGTTAAATGGTTGTTTACTTATTAGGATACGCATATGAATTATTAGTAGTACAAGGTAAAACGAAGAAACGAACAAACCTTCAATCCGGAGTAGGAATTGACCGGAATCGGCCGCGGAGCAATAACGCCAGATCATGTGTCATCAGACCGTGGAGTAACATCATGTTTTAAGCTGTGCCCTTTACCTCTTCCTTTCTCTCTTCAGAGGGCAAACCTTGAATCCTTCATCCAGGGATGCAAGGCATTTGGACTAAAGGACCAAGAAGTCTTCCAGGTCAACGATCTTTTCGAAAACAAGAACATCCCACAGTTCACACAGTGCATTGTCGCCCTTGGCCGCTATGTAAGTAGTCTTCTCATCACGATGGTATTGTACCTGAATATTAAGAGTAGAAAAGTAGTAGTTCCTTTTGTAGTCACGGATTAGTTAATTTAATCACTTATTATTCCTAAGTATCATTTGAGGTGTTCACACTTGTACAAGCATTGCTATTTAGTGGACCCCTCTGTTTCCAACATGTATTTCTTACATTTGTTTTAAATGCTTATAATTGATTTGTAATGTTGTGTTGGAAACATTAATGAATTGAAAATTGCAAATATACAAATATTCGTTATTTCTCGAAAAAGAAAAAGGAGAGCAATTGATGCTGACACAGTAATAATGCAATAGTACACACTTCCACCCCAAGGCACATCCCTAACTATAGAAAATCAGGAACATACAACATTATATTAAAGAAACGTTAAACTGGCCTCAGGCTTTCACACGGTGCCAACAGTGTTCCTAATCCGTTCTGTAGTTACAACTTCGGTTTGGGCAGGGACCCTCTCTCTGTGTGTGTGCTGTGAGACAGTATAATGTCACACTGTGACCAATAATTGTGTGGACAGAGTGTATGTTCACACATTCAGCACTGTGAAAATGTTCCAAAATTCTCTAAGCTATATCCGTAACTTAAAAACTCCCATTCTCCATCTACTTTGAATGTGTCTCAATATTATATCACACGGTGTCACAACGTTTGAATGTCACACTGTGCGACAGTCTCTGTGAGGCTGAGGTCTTTTCACTAAAGACATATAGGTGTAGACCATCTTGGAAGACTGTTCCTAGTTTTGTATAACCCTGTTGCGTAGTTTAAAGTCATCCCATTCTTGAATACAATATCATGTAAGGTTATCTCAATTTCGATATAATCAGGTAGAATCCGAACTTTCTTTTTCTTGATGAGTGATTTATGAATTAATCCTGTTGTTATCTTTCATCTTGACCCACAGGCCCAATCTACACCCGGTTACGACGGTCCCATCCTTGGGCCTAAGCAATCCGAGGGCAACGTCCGTGAATTCACCCAGGACCAGATGGATGCTGGCAAACACATGATCGGACTCCAAATGGGTTCCAACAAGGGTGCTTCACAGGCTGGTGGAGACTTCGGCAGACCACGACAGGTCCACTCAGAATTCAAATAGACGACATACCCCGACAGCAGCACGTGACCTCTCAAAGTTTCAAAATGGCGTCGACGCAGTATCCGCGGAAGCAAAAAAGAAAGACATCCGAAGTCTTCCAATAGTGTTCTTATTTATGAAAATGCATTGCAAAACCATTGACCCTGTCTCCTAATCGTGTTGCTATAAAAGAAGTCGCGGTACTATTTCCTAAACTCAGTGCATTATCAAATCTTGAACTGTGAATTTGAAATAACAGAGAAATGTTCTGAATGATGCTGGTTTTAAACATGAAATTATGTCGATGCCATTAGCACCTGGTCAAAGTTTTAACACGAATGACCACATTAAGTGTTGGTCAAAATTGAGATCGTTTTAAAACGGTCATTTTCAAAACCGTTACTCTTGACATTGGTAAATCGAAAAACTTTGAAAGGAATATTTCTGAAAATAATGAGAAAGCTTTTATTACCGATTTGTATTTATTTCAGTTCATTTTCTAAAGAAATCGCAACGCTCAATTTGTTTGTATGAAATGGAAGTATTTATGTCATTTTTCAAAATGTCTTTGTTATGTTCGGGGCTTATAGCACTTCGGTAGATAAACGTATTGCAAAAGTTTATTTTAAAATGAATAATTATTATTCTGTAATGCTGAAAATATTGATGGACATACTTATTTAAGTAGTAGGATAGTCAAATGTTTTTTGTTCTTAGATTTTGTAGAAAAGGGGAACGGTGCACAAGGTTACATGCTTTTGAAGCAAAGATTATTATAAGCACATTGGCACGAATGGAAACAATTGGTGAACTTAGTTATACAAAAAAACGAAAAAGAGAAAGTAACATGTATGTTGGTAACAAAAGAGTAATGTCAGTAGCAGAAAGCCATTTTTCATTATTTGCAATATTTTATCATCAACTACATGTTCTGTATCTATTTACGTGAAGGAATTGTTATACGAAATGCTGTAATACTGATTGATTAAAATCCAATCAGCGAGTTTTAAACATTTCATTTTTTAATCTCCGGCTTGCTTATACAAAATCTGAGTTACAATCACGATCTGGTGTTCCAACTTCGCCATGTGATCAGTATGTTTATAGAATGTAAATGATAATATCAATAGAAACCCAATAAAAACAAACATCACTGTGATAAATTATTTTGCCCCTTACATCGCCGTAAACTTGGTGTTTATTCTTTCTTTTTGGAGTAAATGTGTCTGAGAAAGAGATACTTTTTTGATAACTCGATCAAATGTATATTTGAGATGATTTTCAAATATTCCACGCATATTGTACTGTACAATGCCTGCTTTTGATATGCTGAAGAGTCTTGGATAGCATACATTTCATAACAACAATCATCTAAATTTTGCTCGATAGTATCATCCCTCTCATGAGTTGTGTGTGATACACTCACAAAAGTTAAGAATTCATGCACATTTTAGTCTAATTGTCTGATGTCATTTAGTCATGCGCCAAATTCCTTTCAATTCATATGGTATTTTATAAACGCCAATACTACAATTTAATCAAGACAGTTGTTAAACACGCCCATTGAATTACATCTTACATTCATGAATTCTCAATTTGGCATAATTATATGAAGTATAACCAAATAAAATGCAGAGAAGAGTTATTCTCAATATTCTCAAAAATAGAATATCGATTGAAATCGGGGAAGACTGTATGAAGTTCCTCACAGCTCTGATATAATCCTATTTCATGCATGACACACAACAGATATCTCCATGTCCATAGAAGTGACTGACTGACGCTTTGTATGAAAAACACTCTTTGCATTTTATTGCTCTACCCTGTATACAGTATAGGCCTGAAAATGTGATGATTATATATGATTTTCTTCTAATAGTCATGTTTTGGCTCTCTTCCCTTTCCCCCTCAAAGTTCTTCTCATCCAAAATACAGCATATTTTACTTTACGAACTAAATGCATCTAATAATGGCATAATTCCATAAAATGGTGAATTATTAATTTCGTTTTTGTCTCACATTTAACGCTAAGCTAGCCTTAAATTTAAATTTGTGTTAAAAAAAAGAATTCGTAAAAATTAAAGGGCAATCCAACACTTGTAATAAGTTATTTGTATGAAAGCAGAAAAATAAGAAAACAGATGGGAGAAAGTTTAACATAAATTGGACCAATAATAAGCGAGTAATGACTATTTGAAATATGAGATCACTGCTTTGTATTATAATTCGATGAGAGAGTGATGGGGGAGAGTCCACTTTTATAGATTAGAAACGTTTCCTTCTACATATACCTTTATCTATCTCTCTGTTTCGGTAAAATGGATTATAAATGGGAGAATATTTAGACCTTCTACGAAAAAGGAAATACAATGAGAAGTGCACTACCTTCAGGAAAGGCACGGCGCTACTTAAACCTGGCTGAAACCTTGTTACTGTAGTAACTGCCGTTTTTACAATGCATGCTATCACCCCACCACTCTTCACGTTGCGCTGGCATGATTGAGATCATTACGTAATCATCAATGTCATGGATCACCGTGGAGACGCCACCGCCATCATCACAAAGAGATGCCTAGCAGAGAAGCGCTCTCATTACATAATCGTGACCATCATCCATTTTCATTTCTCAAGACGCAAAGGCATTGTCTTCACTCACATCATTGTAAGTGCATCATTTTCTTACTTTTCTTTTGTGCTTCTTTTTCTCTCCTGCAGCCATGGATTGTATTTCGTTTCTTGTCATTATCATAAAGTCATATCAGAAATAGACCTACATGTACGACGATCACATTGCTGATTCGAGTTTGGTATGCAAACGAATCATGGTTGCTTGTTCCAGCAATTCTTGCTCATATTCCGTTGAAAAATCATGAGAATACCCCCAAATATGTTTTCGCATTATTTCCATGCATAATTGAATCATCTGGGACCCGTTTCACAAAGCCTTTTTTCCAATGACAACGATCAGTGACGCATCTGCTGGTAACCAATCAGAAGCAAGGATTTCACTAGCTTATAACAAAAACTGACATTTGCCACTGATGACAAGTTTTGTGAAATGGGGCCTGATCATTGTCCTTATAAATCTTGTTGACAACATTGCATTGCATTAGAACATTTCGGTGAGATGCGACATCGCCTTTTTCATGATTTTGTTTCATAAAATCCCGTTATCAAATTTGTCTTAGACCATCTATACCACCCTACCAACATCACAATTGTATGGCTATATTAATGGCAACATGTTAATAACAAGGGTATTAACAAAATAAATCATTTTCTCTCTAGATTGGTCAACAAATTCTGTCCCGAAGCCGTCAGGAAGATCGAGACTTCAACTGCAGTTTTCAAGCAGGTGGGTTAACCGGCATTAAAGTTCATCCTTTGGTTATCAGAAATGTCACTGATTACATATTTTAAAAAATGTATATAAAATAATGCATTCAATCATTATTTACGTCTTTATAATATCCGTTACACGCAAAGGCCATCTCAGGTTATGGAAACAGATATGGCAATTGAATCATTCCAAACATTTTGTTTTGATATGGGTTTTACATTCATGATTGATATTATTTATATGGCGCCATACTTCTCGTGTTTTTTGTTAAAAATAAGAGATATGAAAAGTCAAACAAATTATGGAATTAATTCCTTTTTTTTCGTCGCCTTAAAAAAGAATAGTGCTCACTTACACTCAAAATTGGAAAATGAACGAATGGTATTCCAAAGTCTCATACATACATGAATTTAAACGTCCCTTTCTACTTAGATCTTTCGAAACTCACAGTTAATCTAATTTGCGATTCCAATTCTTCTTTCCCCTTTTTTCATCTCCATCAATGGACAACCTATTCTCCTATTTATGGTACGTCACCCTGGATCATCACCTTTCGTACCTGTCTACCGCTTACCTGGTCTGCCTGGTGACCTTCCAACTTACGTCCATGACGTCCACCGACCAATGTACAACGTTCCACCAACACTATCTCCCTTGGACACTGTCCCGCTGTGCCCTGGACACACAATTTCTACAAACTGCATTTCTCTTTGGTCTTCTCTGGATACTGTTTCACTCATATGGGTACACACAATCTCCGACCTGTACTTCATGCGTTCATCTGGCACTGTCTCGCTACCATTGACGCACCCAACTGCACTCCTAACTTGGCCTTGGACACCTTAAACAGAGGGCAAACCTTGAATCCTTCATCCAGGGATTGAAGGCCTACGGGCTCAAGGACCAAGATGTCTTCCAGGTCAACGACCTTTATGAGAACAAGAACATCCCACAGTTCACAGGGTGTCTTGTCGCCCTTGGCCGCTTTGTAAGTGTATAGAGATACAAAGAAGCTCTTCATCAACTGTACATATCGAGGGTTCAGTGACACATAAACTCCATATTTTGCCAAAATAAGTATTTGATATCAAAATGTTCAGAAAAATGTGAGCTTTCCAGGAAACACAAATACTTAACTCCACCCAACACACCACTGAAGTCAATGGCTAGTGAAACATAGACTTAAATCCTTAAGGCCCAAGTGCTTAGTGACACATAAACCACTTTTTCTAAAAATAGCCAAATGGAATTACGTCTTTGTGTCACTGACCCCTCGATATGTTGGTTGTAATCCATGTGCCGCTTCCTTTTGTCACGTTTGTAGATATAGTAATACACCACTATGTGTCTTTCTAGAACACATGGGATCTTTAGAAGATGTGAATAGAGGAAAAAGATAACATGGTCAATAGGTTTACCTATAGGACATCTTCGTAATGTAAAACAATTTAATGCACAAACCTTCGTTACGTGCTTCGTTACAAATTATTTCATTCACCTGTTACGAATAATTGAATGCGAATTGTTGCTGGGTAGGACAAACATTATGACCTGTCCTACCTATCAACACGTAATGAATGCAATATGCATTCTGACAATTAAATGCACTCGTAACAGGTAAACGAAATAATTCGTATCGAGGCACTTAATCATAAATGTTGATATATTACTAAAACGGCCTATTGAATGCATACCGCCTTCTCTTGACGACTCAAAAGCTTCCCACAGGCTTGGCAGACATAGCAACACCTAATTAATGCATAGTGGATTATATCCATATAAATTGCCCTATGAAGTATAATATTCCTTGCGAAAGTGTACAGATGATATATAAATGTAGATAATCTTGGCATAATTTAATGTCTTTTAGCATGACATGGGCGCAGCCATTTTCTTGATATGACGTTCCAGACGAGGTTGTTCATAATAATGCACCAACCTGTTCATGCAATTTGCGTTCTGGAAATTGTAGTATAAAGGATAATATTATGCATACGCCTGGAAAGGAAGCATCCATAAGTTTGAAAATGTGTTTATTTGATAAAATCTGAGAAATCTGTAAATGTTTTATTGGTGTAGAATTAATTGAATATGGGCCATTAATTGGTGTAACTTCGTCTTTCTTCGGTCCATACAGGCCCAGTCCCAACCCGGCTACGACGGCCCCATCCTAGGACCCAAGCAGTCAGAGAGTAACGTCCGTGATTTCTCGCAGGACCAGATGGATGCTGGCAAGCACATGATCGGACTCCAAATGGGTTCCAACAAGGGTGCTTCACAGGCTGGTGGAGACTTCGGCAGACCACGACAGGTCCACCAAGAATTTAAATAGATCCCTTACCCCCGATCCTCACCAACAACCAATATAATTATATCCCACATCATCGCATACCCAGCCCAGTTCGCGGACAGGATAAATAGGAGGAAGAGGGGAGGATAAAGGAAGGGGGAGGAAAAGGAAACGTTTGATACGAAAAGAACAACATATTTCCATGTCAGACGTGTTTGCATTAGAGAGAAATCTTGAGAAATGCGCTTCCCCCGAAAATTTGACAGAAGCATTATCAATTAAAACTTGGTTTCAAATCACTGTTGTAATATGTGGCAAATTCGCAATGTTATCTGAAAATATTCTAATTTTGTGGAAATCTGTTTATCCTGTAATATTTACAAGGCGGCACATCTATTTCCCCCTTTCTTATACTGTTACGCATAACATTTTCGTATCAATAAGCATCATTCTACCAAAAAAAAGTTTAGTTTAACATAATCTTTATTTTGTTGTATGTATTCATTACTATCTTGCTGATCAAATTGTGTTCTTATACCATGTTCTCCAGTTTCAAAACGAAATCCATTTTTATCACAAAGTTGTTTTTTTGCTAACGCATAAGAATTTCTTCGTCTTAATCATTGAAGGGGAGAATATGATAATGACATGAAGCTTGTATTGTATTGCATGAAATGTAACTTGTGTAATATTTAGAAATATATCTGTGTATATGTTCACCGGATTGCTAAGATGTGGCATATAGAACGGAGACGTTAATACAAGCTTGTTAACGACATGACTAAACATAAATCATGTTATTTTTCTTCAAAGAATAGGTGACGCCATAATGAGTTTGATAAAAATTCTTTAACAAAACAAAAAAATGATCAGTATATGTGGGATATATATAAAAACAGATTAAATAGGAATGGTCCTTAGTCCAATTGACTTCTTTGTTTTATTTGCATTCATCAATTTCTTTAAAGAACGATTCGATTCCCCTTTAAAAAAATTAACAAATGTTCATTTCAGTGCATACTATTTAAACATTGATCGCTGTACCAGCTACTAAAAATAGAAGCTATTCAGCAAAACTGAAACTCTAATTCACTAAGATGTCATGATATTTATTTCATTAAAATGTACACCGTTATACTTTCTTCCTTATGAAAATAAAGTTGCTGCACACAATCCGAAATACTTATACATTTTATTTACTTGGTATGTTATTCCGTACGAGTTCTGCAACTGTTCCAATACCTTATTTCGATTTTTAAAAATTACTCTCTTTTATCAGTGTTTCACTTTTCGAAGGAAACTTAAGCGATGAAAGTTGAGATGAAGAGGAAGAGGGAGTCAGATAGAGAGATGGAGAGAGACAGAGAGAGAGAGAGAGAGAGAAAGAGAGTGGGAGACAGATAGATATATGGATGGAGAGCAACTTTCAAATACACGGGGCGGTGGGCGATTCGCCCCCTTGAGCTACACAATCGCCCCCGTCAGAGTGCTCACGGGGGCGATTGCAAAATTAAAAATCGCCCCCGTGGAATTATAAAATAAAGATTATCTTTTCTGTTATAACTTTCACGCAATTTTGAGTTTCAACTTTCAAACCTTAAACCAATGAAATGGAACTATGGAAGTTATGTTTTTATAGCGTGCAGGATTTCTCGCTCGAATTTGTCGGTGTCTAGAGGCTGCCATATTGTAAAGAAATAAACGCCTTTTCGCCGCAGGATTGCGCTATATCTCCCATCTCCACATCTCCAAGGGTATTACGGATACAAACAACTAAAGTTCTCAGTGTGCTGCGGCCGTCAGCAGTGGCTATACTAGCTGCGCCGGTAGTATACTGGTGTGCACGCTGCCTTTCCATGTCTGCTGGAGCTAGAGGCGATCGCGCAAGGACCGAAACATGGAGAGGTTTTTCGTTGTAAAAATCGTGAATCCTCTGAAATCTGGTGATTCCAAAAGACCAGCAAATATTATTATGAACCTCAACCAGTGAATCAACCGAAAGCTAAAATTTGTAAATTGAAACCTGTTGGCCTTGTTGGCAAGGAGGCGAATGTATACGGGCTTGGACTGGACACTTTGTACAGAGCAGGCACGTAGCCAGAGTGTGATGTTGGGGGGGGGGGGGGTGGTGCCCCTCCCCCCCCCCCCCCCAACATCGTGCCCTCCCTCCCGTGGCTACGTACCTGGTACAGAGGGAAGAGGAGATCTGACCATAAGCTGCATGTTATAACTTATTAAGTTGGCAACTTTATTTAATTAGCACATTAACGATCGCATGGATTTCCCCTCAGCTAATACAAAGCATTGTTACCATAGCAAAGTAAAATATTAGCAATTTTCTAGGTGTCACCTTTTTTTTTTACTCACACGGTATAGAAGATGGGGTGATAGTCTTAATGGAACAAAATTGTGCTTTTTATCCTTTATCAAAATAAATAAATAAATAAACCCTTCACAAACCCTTAAACGTACACACACACCCACACACATGACAGGCCCATACACAAATATTCAATAACCCAACTGGCCAAATTAGCTTCAACAAATGAATTCACTCAAAGTATGTATACCATATCGTGTGTACCTTTAGTACATTTATTCTCTGTTTTGTACAAGTATACAAATAGTACATTTAGAAAGAAAAATGATGTCCCCTAGGGCATATCAATATTAAATATTCAATCAGATACACATATCCTTTGTATTGATGGGTCGTTAAGACATAGGGCTCATCTGATTAAAATTTAGTACTCTGATTTCCAATCAGAAACACGGATTTTACTAGCTTATAACAGAAACTGACATTTGCCACTGATGACAAGTTTTGTGAAATGGGCCCCGATCATTATCCTTATACATCATTTTGACAACATTGCATTGCATTATACCATTTCTGCGACATCGCCTTTTTTCATGATTTTGTTTCAGAAAATCACGTTATCAAATATGTCTCAGACCATCTATACCACCATACCAACAGCACTATTGTATGGCAACATGTTAATAATAAGTGTATTTATTTCAAAAAATCATTTTCTCTCTAGATTGGTCAACAAATTCTGTCCCGGAGCAGTCAAGAAGATCGAGAATTCAACTGCAGTTTTCAAGCAGGTGGGTTTACACGCCCCCCCCCCCCCCCCCACTCCGTGAACGGAGGGATACCATGCGTGTTCCCAAACTCTTCGGCTCGTAACAAAAGAAAAAGCTCTACCCGTATTGACTTTACACACCTGACTTTTGCTGAAGGGGGGGGGGGGGGGGTGCTCAAAAAGGCTCGTATAACGGGGAACACGCATTGCGTACCCTAAATAAGACTGAGTGGGGGAGGGGGCGGGTGGGTTAACCGGCGTTAAAGTTCATCATATGGTTATCAGAAATGTCACTGATTACATATTTAAAGAAATTATTTATGTAAAATAATGCATGTGCATTACATTATTATTTACGTCTTTATATTATCCGTTACACGGAAAGGCCATTTTAAGTTAATGGGAAAAGATGTGGCAATTTAATCATTCCAAACATTTTGTTTTTATATGGGTTTTACATTAATGATCTATTCACATCATTCAAATGGCACCATACTTCTCGTGTTTTTTGTTTAAAATAGGATATGCAAAGTTAAAAGAAATTATTAAATTAATTCCTTTACGTCTTCGCCTTAAAAGAAGAAAAGTGCTCACTTACACACAAAATTGGATAATGAACGAATGCTATTCCAAAATTTAAACCTCTCTTCCTACTTTGATCTGAATGTCACAGTTGATCTAATTGCGATTCCAATTCTTCTTTCCCTCTTTTTGCACTACACGTCTAATCTTCATATTGCATCTCCATAATTGGACAACACATTCTCCTACTTATGGTACGTACACCCTGGATCATCACCTTTCGTACCTATCTACCGCTTACCTGGTCTGCCTGGTGACCTTCGAACTAACGTCCATGGCGTCCACCGACCGATGTCCACCGTCTTTTGTACACTGACCAACGTACAACGTTTCTGGCCTGTACTCCCCGTTGCACTTCCGTTGACACTGTCCCTTTATCATGGCCATAAAATATCTACAAACTGCATTTCTCTATGGTCTTCTCTGGATACTGTTTTACTCCTATTGGTACACCCAATCTCTGGCCTGTACTTCGCTACCATTACACCCAACTGCACTCCTAACTTGGTTTTGGACACCTTAAACAGAGGGCAAACCTTGAATCCTTCATCCAGGGATTGAAGGCCTACGGGCTCAAGGACCAAGATGTCTTCCAGGTCAACGACCTTTATGAGAACAAGAACATCCCACAGTTCACAGGGTGTATGGTCTCCCTTGGCCGCTTTGTAAGTGTTAAGATACAAAGAAGCTCTCCATCAACTGTACATATTTTGGTTGTAATCCATGTTCCGCTTCCTTTTGTCACGTTTGTAGAGATAATAATACATCATGGTGTGTCTTTCTAGAACACATGGAATCGTTAGAAGATGTGAATAGAGGAAAGAGATAACATGGTCAATAGGTTTACCAATAAGACATGATCGTAATGTAATACAATTTAATGCACACATCTTTGTTAAGTGCTTTGTTACAAATTATTTCATTCACAAGCCATGTTACGAAAAATTGTATTTCAGTAGTCTGAATGCGAATTGTTGCTGGGTAGGACAAACATTATGACCTGTCCTTCCTAAAAACACGTAGTGTGTGAAATTTGCATTCTGACAATTGAAATGCAATCGTAACAGGTAAATGAAATAATTAATATCGAGGCACTTCATTATACATGTTGATATATTACGAAAATGCCCTATTGAATGTATACCGTCTTCTCTTGATGACTCAAAAGCTTCCCACAGACTTGGCAGACATAGCAACAACTAATTAATGCATAGTGGATTCTATCCATATAAATTGCGCAATTGGACAATTAGGAAACCTCACCCTAAATAATAAGTGTAGGTATTCTAACAAAATTGAGATTTATTCTTGCCCTATGATGTATAATATTCCTTGCGAAAGTGTACAAAACATATATAAATGAAGATAATCTTGGCATATTTTAATGTTTTTTAGCATGACATGGGCGCAGCCATTTTCTTGATATGACGTACCAGATGAGGTTGGACATAATGATGCACCAAGCATTAGTTGGAAAGACTTTTTAATTCAATAACGAAACCTGTATTTCTTAATGAGGGAAAATCCTAGCTGAGAAGGTAAAATTTAAATTTGGGAAAACTATATAACAGGGGAACATTATTGTTACTCATGTATTTAATAATACTCAAATATAACACATAACAAATCTATTTTATTTATGCGAAATTTTCACTCCAGAGGTGCACCAACTTGTTCATGCAATTTGCGTTCTGGCAATTGTAGAACAAAGGATCATAGCAGGTGAATAAAATACTGCATCACCACACACATTTCGAATGATAAACGACTTCGCATAGTACGTCACGTTATTAAGAAAATGGCGATTCCCATGTCGTGCTGTGAAAGTGTACACTTGCTTTATCCCTCTCGCTCTACCAATTTCGGTAATCTTGTATATTATTAATGGGCAATAATACAATAAATCTCTCATAAAAACCTTAAGTTAATTCTTAGATTGAGGTTTCCTTTAATTCATTTTAAAGTCCAAATAATTTGTTTTTTTCTGTGAATGATGTTTATTAAGCTATCTTTCACCCATTTGAACGCACCTGAGACGAGAAATCTGTAAGTGTTTTATTGATGTAGAATTAGTAGGATACGGGCCATTCATTGGTGTCACTTCGTCTTTCTTCGGTCCATACAGGCCCAGTCCCAACCCGGCTACGACGGCCCCATCCTAGGACCCAAACAGTCTGAGGGCAACGTCCGTGAATTCTCGCAGGAACAGATGGATGCTGGCAAGCACATGATCGGACTCCAAATGGGTTCCAACAAGGGTGCTTCACAGGCTGGTGGAGACTTCGGCAGACCACGACAGGTCCACTCAGAATTCAAATAGACGACATATCCCGACAGCAGCACGTGACCTCTCAAAGTTTCAAAATGGCGTCGACGCAGTATCCGCGGAAGCAAAACAAGAAAGACATCCGAAGTCTTCCTGTATTTTTCTTATTTACGAAAACACATTACAAAACCATTGACCCTGTATCCTAATCGTGTTGCTATAAAAGAAGTCGCGGTACTATTTCCTAAATTCAGTGCATTATCAAATCTTGAACTGTGAATTTGAAATAACAGAGAAATGTTCTGAATGATGCTGGTTTTAAACATGAACTATTATGATGTCGATGCCATTACCACATGGTCAAAGTTTTAACACGAATCACCACATTAAGTGTTGGTCAATATTAAGATCTTTTTAAAACGGTCATTTTCAAAACCATTACACATGACATTGGTAAATCGAAAAACTTTGAAAGGATCACTTCTGAAAATAATGAGAAATCTTTTATTACCGATTTGTATTTATTTCAGTTCATTTTCTAAAGAAATCGCAACGCTCAATTTGTTTGTATGAAATGGAAGTATTTATGTCAATTTTCAAAATGTCTTTGTTATGTTAGGGGCTAACACACTTCGGTAGATAAACGTTTTGCAAAATTTTATTTTAAAATGAATAATTATTATTCTGTAATGCTGAAAATATTGATGGACATACTTATTTAAGTAGTAGGATAGTCAAATGTTTTTTGTTCTTAGATTTTGTAGAAAAGGGGAACGGTGCACAAGGTTACATGCTTTTGAAGCAAAGATTATTATAAGCACATTGGCACGAATGGAAAAGATTGGTGAACTTAGTTATACAAAAAACGAAAAAGAAAAAGTAACATGTATGTTGGTAACAAAAGAGTAATGTTTGTAGAAGAAAGCCATTTTTAATTATTTGCAATATTTTATCATCAACTATATGTTCTGTATCTATTTACGTGAAGAAATTGTTATACAAAATACTGTAATACTGATTGATTAAAATCCAATCAGCGAGTTTTAAACATTTCATTTTTCAATCTCCGGCTTGTTTATACAAAATCTGAGAGACAATCACGATCTGGTGTTCCAACTTCGCCATGTGATCAGTATGTTTATAGAATGTAAATGACAATATCAAATAGAAACCCAATAAAAGAAAAAAACATCACTGTGATAAATTATTTTGCCCCTAACATCGATGTAAACTTGGTGTTTATTCTTTCTTTTTGGAGTGGATGTGTCTGAGAAAGAGAATTTTTTTGATAACTCGGTCAAAAAAAAATTGGAGATGATTTTCAAATATTCCACGTAGATTGGACTGTACAATGCCTGCTTTTTGTTATGCTGAAGAGTCTTGGATAGCATACATTTCATAACAACAATCATCTAATTTTTGCTCGATATATCATCCCTCTCATGAGTTGTGTGTGATTCACTCACAAAAGCTCAAAATTCATGCACATTTTAGTCTAATTGTCTGATGTCATTCAGTCGGGCTCCAAATTCCTTTCAATTCATATGGCATTTTATAAACGCCAATACTACAATATAATCAAGACAGTTGTTAAATACGCCCCCAGTTTCACTCACTCCTTTAAAAAATGCTTGTAAAATCCATATTCGAGCATCGATTAAAAATAATTGATATAATATTCATAGAATTGCAAGCATGAGCCCTCGAAATCCCATACTTATCTAAGATCTTCCTTACCGTGTTCATCATTTAGTCTTATCATGTACAAATATCTACTGGAGAGAAGGAGAGAAAGAGAGAGAGAATGACAAATGATTAAAAAGAAGAAGGTGGATATCGGTTTGATGTATGCACAAGAAATTGGTTGAATAACGTCGCAACCTGCGTGCTAAATTGATGACCACATTTACATTTTACACGCATGAACGAACGAAAGTGAATTATGTCAGGAGTTTTGATAATTTGTTTTAACGCTCTATTTTTATTAAAAGGGGCGTTTTTTGCATGTTCATGTTTTTCTGTCAAAGTGAGGACATTATCAGGCTCATGACATTCAGCAGAAAATCATACTCATTTTGGCACATTAAATTACATCTCCCATTCATGACTTCTCATTTGGTATAATTTTATGAAGTATAACCAAATAAAATGCAGAGAGAGTTATTCTCATGATTCTCAAAAATAGAATATCGATTGAAATCGGGGAAGACTGTATGAAGTTCCTCACAGCTCTGATGTAATCCTATTTCATGCATGACACACAACACATATCTCTATGTCCATAACAGTGACTGACTGACGCTTTGTATGAAAAACACTCTTTGCATTTTATTGCTTCACCCTGTATACAGTATAGGCCTGAAAATATGATGATTATATCTGATTTTCTTCTAATAGTCATGTTTTGGCTCTCTTCCCTTTCCTCCTCAAAGGACAGGAACTTCTTCTCATCCAAAATACAGCATATTTTGCTTTACGAATTAAATGCATGTAATAATGGCATAATTCCATACAATGGTGAATTATTCATTGTTTTGGGCATCAGAATTGTCACACATTACACGCTAAGCTAGCCTTTAAATTATTGACCGCAAGCTATTTCTTGAAGCATGACTACCAAATAAAGTTGAAAAGAGAGGAAAGAAAGAAAACGGGTCATAGGAAAGAGAAGGGAAATATAAAGATACAGCTGTAGGCCTACAAGGAAAAAATAATGTCTAACAAATTAAAGGACAATCCATCAGTGACCCCTGTAATAAGTTAATTTGTATGAAAGCAGAAAAATAAGAAAACGGATTGGAGAAAGTATAAAATAAATCGGACCAATAATAAGCGAGTAATGACTATTTGAAATATGAGATCACTAAATCTATGCGAATCTCTAATTGGCTAATTTTAGTCAGTGGGTTGTGACTCACCTACAAACAGTGGGAAATATCAGATATAAACAAATGCTCAAAGGCTTTTGTCTATTAAATTAAAAGTAAGCACTAAAGTCATGTTTAATACAAAGGGAAACTTAGTACCCGGTCTGATTTCCTTTGGAAAATTCCACTCAGGAACCAGCTCAAACCTGGTGTTAAAATGTTGGTAAAATGCGGACCAAAATTACATGTAAAAGACATCAGAAAGGGTTAACAATAATATGCTCAGGAAAACAAATACACAATGCTAAATCTCTATAGGCAACGATCTATCACAGGTATCCCATCGTAGTTAAGTTAAGAAGCTATTTTAATTTGATGAGAGAGTGATGACTCTCTTAGACCATCTATACCACCCAGGCGCGGATCCACGAACCCATTTCTACCGGCCCGGCTATGGCAACCCCTTTGTGTAAAAACTAGATAAACTCAGTTTATCAGAAAAACTGTGTTCATCAATGATAAACTCAGTTTATCAACCGATAAACTGAGTTTATCAACTGATAAACTCTGTTTATCTGATAAACTCTGTTTATCTGATAAACTCTGTTTATCTGTTGATAAACTGAGTTTATCATTGATAAACTGAGTTTATCATTGATAAACTGAGTTTTTCTTGATAAACTGAGTTTTTCTGATAAACTGTGTTTATCTGTTGATAAACTGAGTTTATCTGAGAAAAACAGAGTTTATCTGAGAAAAACAGAGTTTATCTAGTTTTTACACAAAGGGGTTGCCATAGCCGGGCCGGTAGAAATGGGTTCCTGGATCCGCGCCTGATACCACCTTACCAACAGCACAATTGTTAAAGGTACTATGTCCCATTTGCAGGCCCAAAAAATGAAAAGGTTAAATTCCAACGGCATTTGAGAGATATTACTAATTTAGAACTTCCCTAAAAAGGTGGGACTCAAAAATGTCTTCAAGTGGGAAAATAACGACTATTAGTTGTCAAATTGACTTAGGAGCTATAGAGCCAATAAGTAATAGTCTTGATTTTCAGACCATTGTACCGAATGGTCATACGTTTTATGCTGCGCAAAGATTCAATCAGTTAAATTTTGGCCATCACAAGAAGTGGGTTATTGATGTAGACAAATTCTCATGTACCCTTTACAGCTCATTTTATATATGTTATTACCAAAGAAGAAGAAAAAAGCCAGTCAGTCACTCAATAGTGTCTGACAGTGAAGTCTAGCAAGTAAACGGGTTTCCTTGCATAATTTGAATATTAGGACACTGCTAACGTTCAAATTTCACAGATAGGACATACATGACATATTCACAATTCCTGCAAAGTTCTACAGAATTTGAGGTTGGCTGCAAAAGGGACATAGTACCTTTAAAGCCAATACAAAGTTTTGGGAAATTTTGAAAATTGAGTGGATAGTGAATTTTTACAATTTGTATATATTTGGTTGCCCCTGTGGATGTAAGCACTAGAAAATATAGCCATTAAAACACTTCTGCTTTCGAGAAAAATAGAGTATAAAAATTTACCGGTGCTCCCGGTAAATTTTGATGAATTTCAAATAGCGCATACGGCCGTACATTATTGTAGCTGCGACCATAAAAATCTCATAACAAGTAGTTGTGATATAGAATTTCCAAACGGGAATAAATAATCGGTCAATTTTAGTCAAGAAACATTGTTTTATAGCTTAATTAATATCTCGACCTCGAGAGGGAGCTATACAACTTAAAGAGTTTATTATTTACAATTTCATAACTTTAGACTCGATTTAAACCGCGACAACGATCACTCAATATTGTAGGATCGCATTATGCTTCCAATATATTAATTTGAACCAAATTCATGACCCCATACCAAAACTTTGTATTACCTTTAAAAATAAGGGAATTTAAAAAAAATCGTTTCCTCTCTAGATCTGGTCAACAAATTCTGTCCCGGAGCAGTCAAGAAGATCCAGACTTCAACTGCAGTTTTCAAGCAAGTGGGTTTACAGGCGTAAAAATTCATCCTATGGTTATCAGAAATGTCACTGATTACATATTTAAAGAAATTATTTATGTAAAATAATGCATGTACATTAAATTACTATTAACGTCTTTATATTATCCATTTACACGCAAAGGCCATCTCAGGTTATGGGAACAGAATCTGATGTGTCAATTGAATCATTCCAAACATTTTTGTTTTTATATGGGTTTGACATTAATGATTCACAACATTTTATATGGCGCCATACTTCTCGTGTTTTTTGTTGAAAATAAGATCTGAAAAGTTAATAGAAATAATTAAATTAATTTTTTTTTTCTTCGCCTTAAAAGAAGAATAGTGCTCACTTTTTTTACACACACAATTAGGAAATGAACTTGGATCTGATTGAATGGTAGAGGAATGAGGTAAGAGGCCATTTTGAATGGAAGAACGGGAGAGAGAGCCTGAGAGATGGCAAAATATACTTGAGGAATATGTCAAAAAGAAGAAGAAAGATAGGGAGCAAGAGAGAAAGGGACAAAAGTGGTGGAATAACTTACACGACTAATGTTTAAAAAACGTTGAGAATTGAGAAAGGGGAAATTGAGGAAGGGGACCAACAAAAATTAGATAGGAGCATGGGAAACTGGGTTAGGAGCTATAGGTTTGGGTTACACGAAATAACAGAAGAGGAGAAGAAAAAGAAAAAATTGGCGGATGCCAATTTCAATCTTCAAAATAGAGCCCCTATTCGCAAATTCGTTCTATTCAGGTGACATGAATTTGTTTTTATTACTTGTTACAGCGCCATCTGTAGAGACTTTGTTCGGCTTCGTCAGTGTTCTTGGCAAATACCTATGACGCGTAGTTGATGAGTTAAAGGCGTTACTTACAACTTCCCCACGCCAACCCCGACCCCAATTTTTGTTTTAATGAATAAATAAATATAATACATTGAAAACATAACAAACAACCACAGGGGCTCATGGGTGGGGGGGGGGGGGGGGGGCTATATGCATATTGGCGGATCCAGGGACTGCGTGGGGCACAAATCCAAAATTTCTCAAACAAGTAAGCCCCCCCCCCCCCCCCTTCCACTGTGCCATTGATTTCGGGGCGAAATTATCTGCAGAGAGGGAGTGAGCGGGTTCAATGGGTGCAATTAAACTCCTTTAACTCATGCAAGACTTGACACTCGCCACCCCCCCCCCCCGATCCGCCAAAGATGAAGTTTTCTCTGCACGCAAAAATGTTATCTGCTTATTTTGAATGTAGTACTTACATCAAAGAACGATGCCACATCATCAAAGGGACGGTCACAATTCCGTTTCTATGGCAACTTCATTTAATTAGTATATTAACGACCGCATGGATTTCGTCTCAGCTAATACAAAGCATTGTTACCATAGCAAAGGAGCTGTTATGTTTTAAGCTTATTGTGGTATTGTTCGTCGATGTTAAGTTGATAATAGAATTACTTTTACATAAAATATTCAGTATCCAAGATTTGTTTTTGCCATGTGAAAGAGAACATCAACCCCGTGTTTATAAAAAGAACCGACTCTAAAGCAAACAAATGCAGAAACCGTTACTTATCCTGGAATGATGAAAGTTTAATATTTAAGTTACTTCACCTAATATTTTGTCTCATCCAATTTAGGTTTAAAAGCATATATAATAATATTCTTCTTATTGTCTGTAACAATAATAATGGGACCTATTTGTTTTAATTAGATTTCACTAAGATATCATGATGGAATAAACGATTGGAGTGGACTATTAGGCTATTATTATTATTATTATGATTAGCGAGGTGAAGGGAGACAGAGAGAGGGAGGGAGGAGAGAGAAGAGAGAGAGAGAGAGAGAGAGAGAGAAAGAGAGAGAGAGAGAGAGATATCGCAATGTACTTTGCACCAAAAACTGTATGAACTGTGCCCAAAATGTTATGTAGTGTGCATTTTTTTGGGAACTATGCCCTCATTTTTTGAATCGTGCACCTTTTTGTTTGAACTATGCCACATGTTTGGGTAGTGTGCGCTTAGGTGCATAATGACTATCAAATATCCTATGTACTATGCGTCGATAGGTGGGGCATAGTACATAATTGGGGGCACGGTTACCTGAGCGTCGGCCATTATGTACGCGTACCATGTACCATTCATGCGGTGCTTCATCGTGCGATAAATATCTCATCTGCTCAGAAGCAAGACGTTAAGTTGATCCAACTTAATACTGAATCATGTCATGGGTAAGTATCTAAGTATGTTCAATGTCATTTTAAGTTCTATCATCAAAATGGGCCAGGAGAAAAGTGTAAACTGAATGTAAAGGCATTATTTAATCTAGTTAACTGCGATGTTGAGTGTATCGTTAAATCTTGTTTAGTTGTTGGCCAAGTAGCGTTGGCCCATATGTCCATTTCTGTGTGAGTAAGATTTAGACCTAACTAGAAATTGGAATGCCTAATTAAAACTTTGAGTACAGCTTACAAGGATTTCCCAGATTAAAGTGCCATGTATAGGTGTCTTTCATGTAAAAACAATCATGAACTGCGCGTAAATTGAATGAGTGTGCTGCATGGGTACATTTGTTTTTGAAATGTCAAAAGACAAAAATGACACTGCACTGCCACCTTTTCTTGTAGTTGTAGAAATTAAAAATGTTCTTGCTCAAAATTTGATGAGAGTTTTGGGACACATATTCTTTAAGATTAAGCAATAAATGAGTAATAGCTTCAGTTTCAAGTCGAACCTTATAGGGCTCCCCATCACATATGACTGGGTAATTCTGTGAACGGATAATTTACTGTCATCATTAGTAGCCTAGAGCCTAGGCTAGCTAGATCTAGTAATAGTATTAACACCAGTGACCACATGAATTACAAAAATAGTGGCAGTCACCGCTTTATCATTAAAAACTAACTAAAATTTTGATGAGATATGGTCATTTGCAGCTGGGATATCATTTATATGTTATCTTTTAAACACATGGAAATCTGATCAAAAAATATGAATTATTGTGTTGGTTGCATGACAACAAATGTTACACTACAATCTACGTCAAAATAGTATTTAGTTTGTATTTTTAAACATCACTAAATAGATGTGTAAGAGGGCGCGTTGGTGGCAGGCTTTCAGTGAACCATATCCTTCATTCCGCTTATAATAGGTAAGCAAGGCTTAGGTTTTTATTTGTGTTTAAATTGTTATATTTGATCAAATTGCTGCTATTTTTTGTTCACATTCTGGTTTAAACGAATTAGTATAATATAAGGCTTATGAATATGTTCAAGGAACAGGATATTTGTTTACAGAAAGGTGTAATTTAAGGCGAGAAAGATGTAACATAATGTTAAGAGGGTGTGACTTATCATCTCTTTGATTACAGTAGATGAATTGGATGCGTAGTAGGCTATATATGCCTGCATGTACATGGTACTTGTAGAATGCATTTGTGTGTACGGTCAATTGGGCCTTGGCACCGCGCTTCCACTGAGGATATAGGGGAGGGGGGGGGGGGCGGGGGTGAATTGAGACAAGTAGCCGGAATGAGTGGGGGCATGCAGACTTCGGACAACACAGATGACAATATCAGCCTGAGGAGTTGAGTTGGTGCCCTTCATTTTGTCTGGGCACACCGCTATAACGTAACATTATTCTTAAATTACACCTTTCTGTAAACAAATATCATGTTGCTTTACTCATTGCGGATATAACGTATCGAAAATAATATCCCTAGTGACATTCGTTTGTCTCGCAATGTATGTATGTATGTCGTGATCTTTTAGATCCCTTGTTGACCATACATTGCGAGACAAACGAATGTCACTAGCGATATTATTTTCGATAAACATCATGTTCTTTGAACATATTCATAAGCCTTATAGAGTCTATAGTTATACTGATTCCAGGATATGAACAAAACAGAGCAATTTTATCAAATATAACAATTTAAACACTAAGCCCTGCTTACCTAGTATAAGCGGGGTAAAGGTCACGCATGGTTCACTGAAAGCTAGCTGCAACGACCCTCTTACAGATGTAATCTATCAGAATTTCTTTTCAGGAAGGTAGGCCTACAGTCAATTCAATTTGATTTGATTTCAACAAAATATTTTCTTGCTGCACATGCTAAGTAAAGCATACTTCCAATTTGATTTGTTTTTGTGCGATGCTAAATTTGTTATGATACTTTTGTTAATCCAAAAGATTATTACAAAAGGAATACGAGCCATGTTTACATGTGTTTTTGCTTCGGAATAATAATTTGTTAAATTTCAGAAACAGCAATGAGAAACAAGCAAGTGGTCTTTGCACAATAACAATTGTATATGCGTAATAAGATTATCCACATTATTAGCCAATATGCCCTTGTTGGCACAAAAAAAAAGGAAAATCAGGAAAACTACTACTTTTCAAACTGAGTGTAAAAAAGGAACTCACATGAATCGCCTCCATGCTATAATATCAGTAATATTAGAAATTACATTAATTTGTTTTCCTCGATCCATATGCTGGGCATCTTAACGAGCCTCATTTTTTATTCAGAGCATGCATAACTAAATTGTTTTAATAATTATTTATATGTGATGAAAAAAATTGTTAACATATGAAAAGCATTACCAAATCAATCAATTCAATTTTCTTCCTGTAGGATTCCCATACAAAGAGAACACAGCATTCGGGAAGTGAGGGTGGCAGTTTTCAGGAAAGACCGAAAGACTGCCCACTATGTACAGGCAAAAATTTGACCCGATTGTCTAATCACCTCTCTGCGGTTCATGGGATGAGCAAGGACGAGAGAAAAAAAATTCATGCAAGGTTAGTAATCGACAACACATTATATAATTACACTTCTGTTAGAAAATTCTATAATGAAGTGGATTCTATTTGTTAGAATGTTAAATCATCTGATAGACTGTTAGACAATGTGACTGGATGTTTACAAATGTTGTCTTGCCTAAATAATTTTCTCTTTCCATTGGCAACTATTTCATTATTGCATTTTAATGATTTATGATAATTCTTGACCATATTTTTATATTGTTTTCTATTATTTCCCTTGGAACATACAAGAAAGAAAAATCATTGTAATGTGTATTTTGTTTCATTATATTAACAAGGCAAGTAAATAATGAAAAACTTAAGAAAGAAATATGATTTCTGTATAACAGGTATGAATAAAAGTGTCATTTGCTTTGTTTCATGCTACAGACCAGAAATGCCAAAGCCAAAGCAGAGAAAGAACCTTGATGCACTGCCTAAAATAAATAAGTACACCATCTGGAGCCTTGCAAAACCTTTTCAATGACAGGAATTACAGGTGTGTAAAGTATTTACTGTACACTATTAAAACATGTACCATATATAACATGGTTTCCTTTTTTTAATTCATAAAGTGCACATGTATTGTTTTTATTGTTGAATACCTCCTCATGTCACCTGATTATCAATATTTCCATCTTTTGCTAATTTTTCATATTCAATTCAATTCTTAGTCGTTAATGGGTATCAAGAGAAAAATACTGAGAGAAATGCTTTTGTTTGATGTCCTCTAATGACAATTAGAGACAGAACCCGTAAAGAGGTCCTTTGCAAAGTTTGCTACACTTAAAGAGAGAGCATTGCCAGTGATGTGTAAGCATCGTATTACTATCAGGTACTCATGATTAACATTATCATATTATCTTTCTTGTGGTGAAGTATATCCACAACTATTTTTCAAATTGCAGGATACGTTAATGTAAGATATGTGCATGTATGTTATGATATTCTTTTCCTTTCTCTATTCCCACTTTTCTGTATTTGAATTAGATCAACTAAGGCATGAAGCATCAGTAAGCTGGCCCAAACTAAAAATGCTACGGGACGACTTCATTCTTATTTTGCTGACAAATGGAGCCCACGAAGTGATGTTGTCGCCAAGATGCAATTAGATCGTGAGCAGAACGCCAAACATCAAGACGGGAAGCAAGTGATTAAGGTAAAGTAAATCACTTCAACAGATCTTGAAAAGTTAAACACAATTTATTTCATTTGCAATATGTACCCTGAAATTATATCAAAATTATGATGAATACTTGTTGAGAAAATGATGGCAAAATAAGACATTCTATTGAATCTAATTCATACTCTCCTGTGACAACAAGTGGCATTGACAGAAAATATCTTTGCACTGGTTCTCCTGTTCAGGAGATAACTGAAAAGTTTAATCAACTTTTCTCTGAGGAAGAGGATGGTGCTTTACTTTTCATTTACTTTTTGCTGAACTAAACTCGACCAAGGGAATACCAAATCTTACATTGTCATATTTCTTCTTTTTTTGTTTTCAGAGAAAAAGGAGGCTCCTTTCTAAAAGCGATGAAGAAGACATGAGAGGTGCCATGGAAAGGGCTATGATAAGTCAAATGTTTGCCTAGAAGACAAAATGAGGTTGTTTTAGAGAAGTTGTGAGTATTTTTCAAACAATAATGTGGTAAACCTTTAATGTTGGTCAATATGCAGGGGCCTCCCTTTTATCAAACTCTTTGGGACCAGTAAATTAACTCTGTTCTGTCAGGATTACACAAACAATAAATTAACAAGAAAGTTTTCCATAGTGAATGATGTCCCACTGTATATATTATCAATAAATATGTCTTTTTGCATAAAATTTTCCCCTCCTTTTGACCAGTGATAGTAGTCTTCCCTGGGACCGTGTTGACAATAACACTTGGTGTTACCATGATGATCTACTATCATGAACATTATATTTTAGATCACAACAACAAAGATATTCCAAATTTTGAAATGAATGGCACTGCTATATTTCTCAAAAGTGGATTTTTTTTTTTTTTTTTTTAAATGCAGCACTTAAATGCAGCTGCCTTATTATTGTGCTTTCTAGTTTCTTTGTTCTTGTAACATCTTTCCAGAGTAGATTGCAATTGCATGGCTATATACAATACCTGTTTTATCCAAATGATTTACAGGATCACATTCCATTCCTTATTTTGGGAATTATTTTCATTACTTTACATGGACTTGTGGACATATATTAGTCACAACTATTAATAGTCAATTAGCTGTTGTATGTATGACATTACATTCATTTGCTCTCTGAATTGTGTGTATCAATATTTTTGATCAAGATATCTTCCATTTCATTGAAAATGCAGAAATTAGTTTTTTACGCTTATCAGGATAAATCTTGAATAATTTTTCTAATTTTGTTCTTGATTTTTTTCTTTTGCAGACAAACGAGGCCTACGAAAGAATAAGTAGCCAGGTGAAGGGGAACATCAATGAGGACCATTTTATGGGGCACAGAAGACTAGCTTTCAGTTTGATGAATTCCAAGCAGTGTTCACATTTCAAATCCTCTACCTGCGAGTTAGACCCGATTCCAACATATTTCCTCAAGGAATGCATCAAGGAATTAGCTCCAGTCATCACAAGGATTCCAAACTTGGTTTTGGACGCTTTCCTGATTCACTGAAGGAGGCTCATATTTCGCCAATTCTTAAGGGAGATGGACTTGAAAAACGGATCGATTCCATTTCATTTGCTTTGCACTGAAATACATTCAGCGAACTCAGCTCAAAACCTCGACTAGATGAACATTTGACATTGTCAGCTTATGTGAATCATATCTGCAAAGCAGCATCATTTGCTTTGCTGAAATACATTCAGCGAACTCAGCTCGAAACCTCGACTAGATGAACATTTGACATTGTCAGCTCATGTGAATCATATCTGCAAAGTAGCATCATTTGCTTTGCATAAGATTGGGACAATTCTTCCCTTTCTTTCAAAGAGGTCCACATAAAGACTTGTTCATGCTCATATAGTTTCTCACCTTGATTTTTGTCATGGTATCTTATATGGTCTTCCTGATAATGACATTCAGAAGTTGCAAAGAATCCAAAACTCTGCGGCATGGTTGGTTACTCGCACTCGACTTCATGATCACATTAGCTTAGATTTAGAAAAACTACACTGGCTTCCAGTAAAACAACGAATTGATTTTAAGATTTTGACATTGGTGTTCTTGTGCATGCAAGGATTAGGCCCTGATTACTTACAACAATTAATAAACAAATATCACCCGGCAAGAAACCTGCGCTCTCAGTCAAAATCCTCCTTAGTTTATCAACAAATTACTATAGTGCGAGATCTTTTTAACTGGCAGCTGCAGAGTTATGGAATAAATTACCTGGTCATCTTAACCAGGTTGATACAGTAGAAAATCCAAGAGTCTCTTAAAGACACATTTATTCGTTTGTTAAATTAGTACAATGTTATGACAAAGCAGTTATTCTTTCTCTTCTTTTCCCTCATGTCTGTTATTATCCCTTCTTTTCTTTTTTCTGAGCGCATATAGGGACTTAAATTTATTGTTGTGATATGCGCTATATAAGGATGGTTTATTATTATTATTATATTTCTTTGTCTAATTAATTATTAAGTTATTAATGTCAACCACTATATCAACCGGAAGATGAACAATTTATTCAAATATGGATGTTGTTATGGATCTGGAATGTACAATGACTAATTCATTATCTAATATATCTGAAGCAGTTAGCATTTAATTCCTAAAGATATTAACTTCTGCTACATTTTTTTTTCAAGTCATCATTTAGGAGATGCAACGAAATGAACAATGGTTTTGGGCAAGCATGTTAGCCTATTTGAACTTAACAAATTTTCTTTTCCATGGAATATATAGTGCACACTTACTGATATTCTTCATAAACTTTAATGCTCATCTACCAACATTTACCATTTTCAGACTTAAATTGCTATAACTTGTAGCATCAATTTGTATTCATCAATTTTGTTCAAATTCAGAGGAAATATTTGTTTCGAGGAGGAAAACATTATGATGATGGGTTTTAGGAGTACCTATATGGTGAACCAAAATATTGCAGTTTTTCAAGAAGTATTCTGATTTTTCAAATCACTTGTATCTCATTATGGAAACAGCAGAAAATTTCAAATAGCCATCATTAAATTGAAGTTATATAAACTTACAATCTACCTGTAAATTTAACAAGTGATATACCTGTACACTTCTGAGTAGTCTAGTAGTGGTTGGAGTTTGGATTTCTAACAATCTGTAATTTCTTGTTTCTACCCAATCCATACAACTTGAGTGTTTGTAATGTTAATTCTATTAAGGTTGGACATACTTGCAAAGTCATCATATATATGAACTTGTCTATCTATAAGTTTTGAACAAAAAAGGGCCAGTAAGGTTTCTCTTTTCATTCTGATGAATTTAAGAAATTCAACGAAAACTGCCCATGACGTTTAATTTGTGATCGCCTCTCTTTCTTTGAGAACAGGGTGTTCATATCTGTCGGTTTGGAGACTTCATTTTCTGTTAACAATTTTTAACAAACTCAGTAGGAGCTATGGTTTGTACTGTGTAGAGTACTTTCTATTACTTCATTTGTTCTTGATATAACACTTGACATCTATACTTTTGGTGACAAAATTTGTCTGATCACATTGCTTGTAAGATTAAAAAAAAAGCTTGATTGAATACTGATTTGAAGCCTCCAAACAAATCATTCGAAATCCTAAGATACTTGACCATAGATAGTAGGAAAATGCTCCACTTTTTGAAAAAGAGGGAGAGAATTTTGTTTGTGTTAACACCTGAAGCCTCCAGGCCTCTGTAACATCAAAAAGATTAATTTCCATTTGTTTAACCCTAGACTGGTCTGTTGCATTCTTAATCTGAATTGCAATCATATGTTAAGATGCGACGACTGCTTTAAAGCTAAACATAATTAGATATCAAGGGAATTATTTGACAAACTAACTGATGACTAAAGATTGTTTTGAATGCCTCAAGCATTTGCTAACATTTTTCAAATCGAACGTCATGTTTGCTTTTAATCTACTGAAAGTACAGGAATGCAGTTGGAGTGACTGATTGATTACTTTTTTTAATTTGTTATAATAGACAAGAATGTCATATTTCATAATATGTTTTGGAAAAAAATTGATATGTGTCACCTCTTTCTAACTTTGAAGGAATGAGAATTACCAAACTTACTGTTCCTGACAATTGCAGGCATCTTTTTCGTCAGGAAAGTGTACTTTTACCCCCACTTTCAACAGTAAGTTAGTTGTTGTATATTAATATAGGCCTCGGTCTTACCTTCATCGCAAAACACTTACACAAGAAGGTTGTTTAGTTATCTTTTACGTTACAATTCCCTAGGGTCAGGTTTACCCTTTGTCTTTATTATCTAACTCTAATCTGGGGAAGAAAAATAAAACATTCATAAAACACTATAGAATCATTTGAATATTTCATGCATATGGATGATGCCCTGTGTGCTATATATTTCACAATTGTACGTTTACATTATACCTTTATTGTTAAAGTGTGTTTGATTTACATTTATTAAAACAACAAGTAAATATGCAATTGGTGTGTCTGGTCATTTCTTTCTTATATGGCAAATATTTAGGGACAAGTGTTCTGTACATTGCACTCATGTTTCTTTAATATTTTCTTTATTGTGTTGTCTGCATCTGTTTTCACCCCCTTTCTTTCTTACTTTAGTATTATGTTATGTTTTCAGTCTTGCCCTATATCTAAACAAGTTTTTCATATCATGTTCTGTCCACTCCTGTTTTATCTGATAATAGTAGAAGTAGTATTATTAGTAATAGTCATAGTCGAAGGCTCTCTCAAAGCGCTTTACAGATATATATATATATATATATATATACATATATATATACAGATATAGATATATAGTAGTAGTAGTAGTAGTATAGTAGTAGTAGTAGTAGTATGGTAGTAGTAGTGGTAGTAGTAGTATAAGTATGAGTCGGCTAACTCGGTCCCGCTGAAAAACGGTCAGTTTCTGAAGGGTAGGGTTAGGGTAAAATGCACAATTACCACATGAATAACAACACTGTGCGACACATTATGTACAATAACACCATACCCAAAAGAAACGAACGAACTCATATGTTTAATTAATAACACAAGAGGGAGACCTTTATTTTTAAAGACGTAACATAATTTTTTTCACACGCATTTTTTCTCGCTTTTGCTTCTATTACACTCATATCGCAAAAGAGTGTCTTCTTTGCGAATGAACCTTTAGGAAACATGTTCATGATGATAAAATATATGCTCACAAATCTGAAAACATTCAATACGTTTGGGAGGTGAAGGTTTTGTTGTTGGTGCACAGTGACACTTCTGCATGTTTTCCTATATAATCATATAGAAACCAAAAAGAAACGAGCTAAACCGATATCGACATAAAATGATCTCTGATCATTCTAAACCCCCAAAAAGTTTGAGGCAACGATTAAATGTTTCGGTGAACCCTTTTCATGTTCCCAGATAATGTTTCTTCACATATTTTCGTAGATTTTCTTTTTTTGTATGCCGCACAGTTCCCAGTTACCCCGACAGACAAAAAATGGTAAATGACTATCGGAATAAACGTTTATAAATACAATTAAAGCACTGCGAGTTCCAGAAATTTCAACAAAGGCAAATGAAAAGATTTTCAATAAATTACAAAAGGAATTAGCTCTGTCAAAGGTGTTTAAAATGTTTAAAAGTGATGTTTGCTGTTAAGCTATATTATCAAATAAAATCAAATGATGGGGTGTTCCAGCATATCATCCAAGAAGGTCTTTTATGGGAAATATGTGGCGAATAGAAAAAGAATAGCAACGAAAATTCCACCTTTTTAAAAGAATAGGATTAATGAATATTTTGTCTAAATCTCGTCCTTATCCGTCCATAAATGACTTCAAAACGTTTGCGGTGCATAGTTTCGTGGGCTATAGCAAGTACTGTGCGACGTTTTTGCGTGCAAATATCCGTAGAAAAATAATCGATTCAAATTAGCGAAAGCGAACGAAAACTGAATTCAAGGCTCAAATCTTGTCGCATAGTGTAATGTTCCAGAGCACTAGAGAGATGGAGAGAGAGAGAGGGAGGTGAGGAAAATAGAAAATGAAAAAAGTAGGAGTACAAATGAAGAGAAGCAAAGAGAAGCAAAGAGAAGAATGAGACTTGGAGGGACAGAAAGAGAGAGAGAGAGAGGGGGGGGGGGGGGGAGGGGAAGAAAGAAAGAGAGAGGGATATGGGGGAATGGGGCGATACTCATTCTGGGAAACAAATGCGCTTTTTCTCCTTTATCAAAATGAATAAATAAATAAATAAACCCTTTCCTACAAACACACACACAAGCGCACACACGCACACGCATATCACAGGCACATATATATACACAAATATTCACTCACCCAATATTATTCGCCAAAGCTTAAACAAATGAATTCACTCAAAGTATGTTTACCATATCGTGTGTACCTTTAGTACATTTATTCTCTGTTTTTTACAAGTATACAAATAGTACATTTAGAAAGAAAATTCTGTCCCTTAGGGGATACACATTTTAAATATTCAGTCAGATACACCATAAATATCCTTTGTATTGATGGAACATTACGACATAGGGTCCATCTGATTAAAATTTAGTACTTTGATTTTTTTTCAACATACATTAAAAAATAATATATAGATACAATTGATACTGGCTATAATCAAAATCACAAAACAGGTATACGAAAAACACTGATGCTTATACCGTTACAGAAATGGCGATAGATCAATTTTGTATTTCTGAATTAAAAGGACAAGCATTTGTGAGGCATAAAGGTTTCTGTAATACAGCTGAACAAAAATATGCAGAATTTCTCAATTTCAAACATTAATTAATAAGATTGTCCACATTAGGCGTTCTGTATGTGCTGCGAGAGAACATTTATTGTGTGAGCTAGCCCATCGATAAATTACTGAATTTCTAAAATTATGGTACCAAACTTGAAAGTAGCTTAGAAGGCAAAATAAAAGGTTTATCAATTCAGCATTTACTGTTCTTTGACAAAGTTATAAATATTTCTTTTTTGCCTCAGATTTGATTATTCTGCTTTTTTACATACAAGAGTTGAATGCTCTTTTGGTTCTCAATTGAACAGAAGCAAATACAATAAACAAAATAAACCCCTCAAAAAAGTTCTGCAACTCAAGTTTTAGTGTTGATATCTCTCTCGTTAGTACAGTATATGATCACTCTTGACATTTGTATTATTGAAAAGCCTCCATAAGTAATTGTAGCCGTCAGTAGTGAATTCTTCAGTTGTTTGGGGGGATTAATTATCTATTGACAATAACAATGCATTTCGCAACATTTCACCTTTGACTTGGCCCCATATTCAGGTGTACTGCATAGTCTACGATTACATAATCATTACAAACAGGGCATTCTTGTAAGGAGGAAATATATAGGCTTTTCAATGATACCAACGTCAAATATGATATTAAACACTGTATGGGAATCTCAGCTTAGCACCTCTGTGACTACACGGCATAGGTCGTGAAATATGCAGCAATACTTTGGAATTACTTGTGCAGTTACATCATCTTTTCTGATTATTTCCTGTAAATAGTATGTTAAAGGAAAAAATATTACATCAAAACCATGTAGGTAGCAACAAAGTGGTTTACTTGTGCGAGGAACAGCAACAACGACAAAAACAAGAAATTTGTTCAAGAAAGATAGAATTTTTAGAAAAATAATTGTATCATAGCACTCTACATGTATATTTGTATCTAATTAGATTATATGTATACTGCACTCCTATTACACAAACAAATATCTATAAGCATAAAATGACACAAAGAATGAATACTGAAGACATAAAAGACAAGTTGTTCTCAGTCTCTTACAAAAATATATAAACATTATATTGGCCTTATGATCTGTGCCCTATACTTTGAAAAGGTGAACAATGTTACATGTACACATTAATAACCAGAGGAATAGGTAGGGAATGCTAATAATTCACAAATTTTCTATAGGTGAGACTTTCTGAAGCCGTGGTCAATAGCACAGTACTGAATACTTATATAATACCCAAGTCGCGTCTAAGAGACCGACAATAGATGATTTAAAATCCTTCAACTTTATACAAGCTCAAAGTTAAATGTAAGTCCTCTAGCATTAGCTCATAAATAAATAAACAGATCAGCAACAGTTTAAGCAAATCTGACAAAAAATAAGAACATTACGTCTGAAAGATGTCATTAATTAAAGAAATTCAATACATGGACCTCCATGGTTTACTCTTCCATTTGTTCTGTTTTAAAAACCTAATAAATTTCTGTTATCTTTGCAGCAACCATTTAATTACACATATGCTCAATTTATTCCTTCATATAATTTGGAATTTATTTTATGACAATTTCAGTAGAGAAAATGGGAGAGTTGCTCCCATGGCATATCTTATACATGTACTAACTAATTTTGTATTTGATCGATTACAAATTTTAAATTTACATCTTTCTTTTACTTTGTCGGAAATCCCTCACACTCTCTGTTTCTCTATTTTTTGTTTTGTTAAAACAAAAATATCTTGTTAGAATTTTTCTTTAAGGATCACAAAATAATTAATCAAGATAAAACTCTTAGGCAAAATCCAGCTTGCAAGGTGAAAAGAGATTTCTTTGATTTTCTCTCGTATTTGGGGGCAGAATGTTAGAAGTACACCAATGAGATGTACATTTATGCCCGCCATTTAATAAGTACATTTCTTTATAAAAAAAGAGACATCCAAAAAACAAATGAACAACATTCCACACAGTAGTTGTCAGAGTGTACAATGCATATTCAACCAAAATTCAACCAAAAAAAAAAGAGACTACCCTAGACTATATCAGGTTTGAAATGTCAACAAAATAGTTCTACCCTGTGAAACAAAAGGTCTTCAACCGTGCAAAAACTCCCTCAAACTTAAATAGGTCCTATTGGATTAACCTTGCCACTAATGGTAACTTTGCCATTGATATCAATTACCATGGCAACATCGCTCAACAGCCAATCAAATCAAGATTTTCATGAGAGTTACCATTAATGGTGAGCTTTATACAATGGGGCTCACACGTTAAACCATTGCCCAAACCCTACTAGGATGCCCTTAAAAATAGTCAAGCAGGTTTCAAAATATGCAATGTATTGATAATAACACATTGGCAGTAACTTTGAGATCTCTGTAAATGTTCATCCATCAAAATAACCTTAACAATTTGAAAGAAATTCAAGATTGATTCCTTGTTTGGTGTTGGTGATGGTTTCACACAGCAAATGACAAGGCTCATAATTTTTTTTTTAAGAAGTAGTACAACTCTACACTAAGATATTGCACTCATAGACCTTCAATAACCAATGTGAAAAGATGAGATGTCAGTTTACAGAAACACAAACAAATAAAGGGGGCAATGGATCCCCCCCCCCCCTTCCACGCAGAATTTAAAAAAAAATCAAAGGAAGAAAAGGACAAATTTATAAATAAATCACTGGGTTGTAATATAGTATTAATGACTGCTTTGAGAGAAATAGTTGTTTTATTACGCTCAAGGGAAGGTTAGAATTGTGCTATTCCCCGAGGCTTGCCGAGGGGAATAGCCCAATTGTAACCTTCCCGAGAGCGTATGAAAACAACTATTTCTCGAATATTAAAGCAGTCATTAATACTTTTATATGCCGAAAAAAAATAGACTAAAAAATAAAAAATAAAAAATAATTTTCATTTTTGTCGAAGACGGGATTCGAACTCTTGCGTACAACAAGAGGTGTATCGAAAACCAACGCTTAGACCACTCGGCTATCGCGCGCCGTTAACATGCTTGGCAGTTTTCTCCAATATATACATTAAAATGGATTGAAAACGGCTCCGCGTGAGGGATGCTTCGCAAAAGCTCCATGAAACGGACCCTTCTTTTACTTTTGCAATGCATATTGGCACGAACTTAGATCAAGATCTATCGGCAGATGTTGTTTTTTTGTTTTTGAGAGTTTATTTTCGTCTTCATGTCAACAATGCAAGATAAAATTGTCGGTAAGATCGATCGAGATTCAATTGTATTGAAATTGCCGACCAATTTTTCGCACACGTATGGTATCCTCCATCGCTCAAACCATTTTTTAACATGTAAACCTATGGGGTAACCATGGAGACTGACTTATTTTTTTAATAACCATGGTTATTAAAAATATTGAAATGTTTTAAGCATGGTTACCGAGAATTTTACAGGAACAGTTGAAGTTTATGAATGCAATTTCGACCAATCAGATGGCTGGATTTCTTAAGTGAGGTATATAATGAATACTATTATATCTAAACACAATATATAAGACAGACAGCTATCCGTTTAATCAAAGAAGATACACCCTGCATCAGGCACCAATACCGGACAGGCAGTCAAGGAATCAATAGCTGGTTTATATCACACCAAGGTGTATACATTACATACCTGTGCATTTGGAATATGGAATACCTGTACAGAAAATATCACTTCTGTTTTCTAATCAAGGTGCAATTCATATGAAAGTAACGAGTACGACATGTAGCAGACTTACAATTTACAAAGGAAAAAATGCAAATGATCTCTTTTTTGACCGAGTGCCATTTGAGCATACAAGATACACATTAAACTTGTGCTAGTCACACATTTGGCATAATAATTGCTATTTTAACAGTGTCTCGAAAATTGCAATTAATATCAAAATTAAAACATGCTGGGTGTTAGTTTGAAACTTGAACTTGGGAGAAGGACAGTATACCAGATCTTACACATAGATACCTTGAATAGACTAGTATACTGTACATGGGGGCCTACAGCTCAATACAAGCTAGCTTTCAAGTAGGTCTCATCATATTTCTCTCAGTTAAATCAGTACTCTATGTTTAACACTTATCTTGATATTATTTATGTATGTATCATTGATTGTAATTTCTTCACAAAAAACTTCATTTTGAAATATATATGTAACATAAGAAACATGAAAACAAATGAAATTAAATTAAAAAATGGAGGTTAGAACTTCACACAAACAGCGTAGTTCAGAGCAAAATTGTACAAAATTTGTTTGTACAAATATACTCTGGATGCATTATACTATACTTTTAAGTAGCGCTTTGCTACTAGAAGTATTGTTATTTCTGTGCTATTTCACTTAAATACACTCTATGTACATGTGTACATGTGAGTGTACAGTATGTTAGAATATTGAGTTGTTTAAATTTAATTCATCTGAGTTGAATACATGTACAATATGGCAAAATATTTGTCCTGGCAATGACTATAAAGTAAACTTTTATAAATCTTGGAATGTAAATTCTTTTCTTGGTACAGTATAATCTGTTCAGATTTAATAGTTGAATAGTACACAAATGTAAGCACACAAAATTGGGTAGCACTAGAAGTAGTAGCACACTATCACATCACTTTATCCAAAACACAAATAAAAAATATCAATTGACAATAATTAAAATTTCATTTCCTGAATACAATACAGACAATATCTGATCTAATACTCTTTTGTAAACCTATCTACGAGTTGGCATGTCATACTGAAGATTGCTGATTACATTCGTACATTGCACTTGGTCTGATCCTGCGTCTTGTCCTCCCTGGCAGGTGTGGCAAGAGCTTGAATGTCTTTGGCGCCAGCTCGCGACACGCCTCACGGAACTTCTTTATACGCCAGCAGTAAATGATTGGATTGAACGCAGAGTTGAGGTATGTGAGCCACAGCACTACCGTGTGCATGACGTCACCTCCTGTCCGAATTGAGAAATGGTAGACTAATCCACTGATGGCGTACGGAGCCCAGCAGACGACAAACACGATAAAGAGAAGCAAGATGGTGGTGAACGCTCGCGTCTTGAAGCTCATGTCCACATTGACACGGGAGGGTCTGTGTAAGCCGGCCAAGCCAAGCTTGGTGGCCTGGCTTATGCTGAGCGACTCGGGATGGTTTTGTATCCGCAGCGAGTTGCGTCTCACCGTGTTGAGGATGAAGAAGTACGCGAAGAGCATCGCCACGAAGGGGATGAAGAACACAGCCAACATGAGGATGATGTAATATACTTTGTCCGCCAACCCTGGTGTTTCTACCCAGCACTGGGGAGGGCCAGGCCCCCTGGGGAAGGCATACTCCCCCCAGCCGATGATCGGAGGGAACGCGACCACAAAGCTACAGAACCAGGACAAGAGTATGAGAAGCTTGGCCCTGTGTGGATTCAACTTGTCTTTGCGGTGGACGATGATGAAGTACCGATCCACCGATATCGTGGCAAGAATAAATGTGGCTTCTGAGATGAAGAGAAAATAGAGAAATGCCGTTATCTGGCACATGATGTCTCCAAGTATCCATTCACCTAGCACGAGAACAATGAGCGCGAATGGCATGCAGGTCACGGCAATCATGATGTCGGCAAAGGCAAGGTTCGCTAGGAGAAGGTTGATGGCTGATCGCATGGCTGGCTTCTGGTACACAATCAAGCACACGATGCAATTCCCTAGCACAGCGATCATGATCATCAACACCATGGCCATGCTGAGGATGATGACTGCACCTAGCCCCATTGGCAGCTCAGGCTGCATCGTGTTGGACTCGTTGCCCAGAGACATATTAGAAACGTCAGTAGTCAGCTCCCATGGCAAACTGCTTGTTGACAGTGTGGATTCTGTGGAAGCAGCCGTTGAGAAGAGTGCAGTGGTGGTGGTGGTGGCAGTTGTTGTGGACTCCATGGCAACAGGAGGTGGTGGCAACGGAATGCTTCTGACTGGCAAACTTCTGAGAAGCGGGCTCCACAAGTCAAAGATCATTCCTCTCAGTTAATTTCTCACAATGGCAAGAGTGACATCTTTCATAATCAATTTTTACTCTGTACTTGTCCAATTTTTTCACTGGCTCTTACGAAAACACATTTTTGAAATAATTTTCTTTCCTTTCTCATCTTCAATGAACACAAGACCACTCTCTCAACAGGTACTTAACTTGGGGGTTAATGAGACTCCCTGTTGGGTTTAGCACACGTAATACCTTCACGTACAGGTATAAAATGAACAATTCTACATACTATTTGAACTATGTAATACTTCATATTCACAAAACATGTTAACTTTCATAGCCACTTTCCAGAGTGGGTAAACTGGATTTCCATGGTGAAAATTACACTCTTCCTAGAGCTCTTTGTGCCAAATAAGTGTAGAAGTTATCAATATGTACTTGAATAAAGAAATTAAAAAAAAAAAAGTTTTATAAACAACACACGTGTATGAATCACAGATCAGATGTATTGATTGAAAATCTTTAAAGCTATTTCTGCATTTATATCAAGACTACCTTAATTACTGTCATGATGTTACTGTCCAAACTTTCTGAGATGTAAACATATTTTCATAGAGGAATTGTTTTGTCCACTAAGGTACATAGTACAACAGTGTCCTAAATGTACAATCGGGGCCGTAATAAGTCAAATTAGCATAAGACCTTCATATAAGATCAACAGCAAATGAAAATTCATAGCATTACAGGTACGATTACGTTTTCATCATACCACATGAACAGGCATACAATCTAATAAAAAATACCTTCGTGAAAAATTAGAAATCTTTCTATGGCACTTGTTATGTCCTCAACAGCACTGTTGTGTTTTACACAGTTGGTGATAATTATACAGGTGCACATGTACAAATAGTACTGCAACAGGAAATTTAACCTTTTAAATCAATATGCACTAGAAAAATACTTTAAATCAAATAAGATATGCTCCATTTATATCTAATAATCTATATTTGGCAATGATATGACACAATAAATATTGACAATCAATACACACTAGCACACAATCTAAATGTATACGTACATGTATTACATTTAGTCTTTGTCAATTAAAATAGTCATAATTGAATATCAATGTTTGATTATTCTTCATTAATTGCAGTCTCCTAACTACCTTACTTTTTTATGAACATGTAGCAGTGTGTGTTTTTTTAAAATTAGAAATCAAAAACATCAATTTCTATACATATGTAATTATATGCTATCGCCTTCCACACACTTTCTTCGATTTATCTATCAGAGACAAACACACTGAATATTCAATCAAGACAAATTAAGGAAAAACAAAAATTCTTTCAGCTTGTTCATGTCTAGCTGTTCACTCTAAGCCAAAAACATGAAGAGAAGTGCATTTCTTTCCTGTGTGATGATCGACAGCTCTCCAGAGTAATTCACAATGACTTTTTGATCAGGCGATGAAATTATCGATGCAACCAAGACTCCAATTCCCTGGCAAGATGCACTGCTTCCTAATATAACATGAACATAAATTAATTCTGATGAATTTGGCAATGAGTTGTACCGGCTTAAGTCTGTGTACATTAATGTTAGAGGTACGTTGCATCAAGGTGTTTTGCTTTCGACATCAGCCAATCGAACAGAAAATTCCTGATGTGAAGCAGCCCATCATGCACTTCTATATCTTCTGGTAAAAGTAGAGGTCACAACTGCCAACTAGTTTTGGCAGCTGAACGTTTTGTTTTCCAGCGTTTGTAGAGCACATGGATTTGGAGACAGGTGCAACAGATGTCTATGGAACTACATAGACGAGCATCTCCCGCATGAGGTGTCTTTGCATTTCTGCAAAATCAGAGTTACAGGCCAGGGCAGGAACATCTAAAGGCGTGGCAGAAATCAGATCATTCAGAGTTTCTTTCTTGCCGCTTTCTCCCTGGATAGCAAATTGGTTACAATCTGAGCTCGTCAAAAGGGAAGAAAGAGAGAACTGATTGCTTGGATGCTTCCCTTCATCAGATGCTGCGATATGCTTGACTTCCCATCGTGTTCATAAGAAGATCATATTCAATCCCTGAACTCTGTCTTGAGAAGAACAAAAAGACAGATCCAATGGGCTCTGGTCACAGATTTCACAGGGAATCACGGATCAGGGAAACCTGCAGAGACGAGAATAAAAGGAATGAAACAAGACATACATGTATTAGACTACAGTGGCAAAGTTGCTGAAGTGACAATAACATCATTAAAATAAATAGAAAAATAATACATGTACATGCCAATGTCATAATAAAAGAAACCCAACATCATAAAACAAATTAATGTGTGAGTTTCTTTTATTCAAAATTTCAGTTTAGGGAGATCTATCCCAATACAAAAGAAGCATAAGTAATGATCTGCACTTCAAAATAGTATAAAAGTTCTTCTCATCACGATTACTTTATTTTATGTAATAAAATCAAATACAAATGACTAAATGCCGTCTCATATTACTTCATGTACTTCAGGAGGGGTCCGCTTGCTATTTATAAGGACCGCTATTCATAATCTAAGAAGATCTCGAGGGTCGTATTCATAATACAAAATCTGGGTCGTTATTCATAGTGGTCCCTATTTATAATACGAGAAGAGCATTGCTATTCATAATTTAAGAAGATTGAAGATGAATAGCGGCCCTCATTTCGTATTATGAATAGCGGTGTTTATGAAAAGTGACCCCCAAATATAAATTAGGAATATCACTTCTTCTTCATGTTTATGAATAGCGACCCCGAATTCGTATTCTGAATAGTGGTCCTTAAAGATAAAGTTGAGTTCTGGTCATGTGATTGCATTGTTAAAGAAACGGTGTGGAATCTATCAGAAAAGGTTGATCATCTAGTTTAATAGTAGGCCTATTCGTGTGTATTGCAAGGTTCTGGAATCATCAAAATGATAAGAAATTTTGGCCAAATCTTGGCAAAGTTACAAGCACTGTACACAGAATGATGTATATATAGGACTACACGAGCACATGGCGAAAAAAACCTACCCCCCGATTTTTACGATGTTTCATGTCATATTTAGAATATGAAGGCATTTGAAGAGCCTTGCTTTTCAGGGAACATGTTTAATCTGATGTTCTTCCACCCTTGCATAATAACAATGATAACGCTCACAAATTATTTTTTACCTCTTCCCAGAACTCAACCATCTCTTTAATATGAGTAATGACCCTCGATGTGAATTATGAATAGTAACTCCCTTTCCGTTTTATGATTAGTGGTCCTTCACGTATATGAGGTTACATATTATGAATATCGGTCCTTATGACTAGCGAGGTTACCCCCTTCAGGACTTGATGCTATTGTACTGAACATGTACATGTACATGTAGGCTACATGTTTCCTCGCACATGAATGCACAACTATTGTGAATAAAATCAGAATGACATACACTAAGTGGGTAACTTAATAAATATCAGGTACATATTCATTACCGTGTGGTGTGCCACCTTAGAAAATTAAAATCGGACTACACAGGAAGGTATTACCCGTAAGTGAAGTTGGGACTTTTTGACTACCGGTACACATAGTAACTTTGGCCTAGCTATTATCAGTTTTTAAGCACCGTTGCACCAGCATAAAACGAGGTAGATTGATGTACATTAACACGAACACTACATGAACATACATGTATACAAATTGTACATGTAGGTGTGCTTCTTTTGCTTGTTTAAACTCAAGATACACGTTCAAGGACATGAAGTGTGATTTCTTTTCTTTTTTTCCACGACCATACATGTTGCGTCTACAATGTATGTCATGCTAAAATAAAAGCAACTTTTAATCTAATATCCGAGGAGCTATAACGTCCGTCTGATAAAAATATATACCTCGATCATGATCAACATTACATGTAGGAACGAATACAAACACACCCGCAGACACATTTTATAAATATTTTGGACCATGCTCACTTTTATCTATTGTTATAGATCTAGATCTACATGTAGACTCTATAGACTAGATCTACTAGTCTAGACCTCTAATTGGTTGTTTTTTTACAAAGCTTATCATTAATGTAAAATACAAATAAAACGAATCAATTTAAGCCATGCCCAATCTAGATTTAGCTAAAAATAGCATGCAGCATGTTTAACAAAATGTCAACAAACAAAGCTGGTTCTGAAAAAGAATGCGTACACTGCGACCTTTGACCAAATTAATCAGTGTTTTCTCCCGAACCCATTCACAGTGGCCGTTTCATCGTAGTCACACCGATAGAAAGAGAATTTCTCCTGCTCTTCAGTAGGAAAATTTAATCGGCTATTTTTCTTCTTTTCATCGGCTATTCTCGGCTTTTTCTCCTCTGTAGACTGTAACTTGTAAGACTGTACCATCCATAGTGGCTATTTCGGCGCTTGTTCAGAAACGTATCCAAAATTTGACCCGTAAATCCGACGTGGAGATACCCTACTAAAACATACCCAAAATGAAGTAAATATTCATTAAATGTCCAAATAAAGATTATGAGTTAAAATTTGTTATGTTTATTACCTGTTTCGTGTCAATTCTCTTGTTATTTTTGGAGTATTTTTCGGAAAAACAATGATATTAGTAGGGTAGAGCGCCCAGTATTCGGTCACTTAAGGGGAAATCGCTAATATTTTGAATTCTTACCTCTTTTATTTGGCAATCTACCCATCAAAAGAAAAAAATGTATTCCTCTAAAAACAGGATTTTATAGTTATAGTTAAAAAATATAGAATGATGATAAGCAAAATACTTCCGAAAGAAGACAGAGCATTTTTCTGCCCAGAATTTGGTCGCACCGAATAGAATTCGGTCACGCGATTTATGCGTGGCATCTCCGTTGCCAAGGAGCGAAGCGTATTTGCGCACTAATTCACACAATTGCGCAATAAAGCACTGAATGTCAATGCGTTGACCGAATACTGGACGAGCGATACCGCATGACAAGGTTATCATATAAATACCTCTTGCACATCAGCAAGTGCGTCATTTGCAAATTCGCTGCGATGGAACGAACACAGGAGAGCTCCTCTTCACACACATACTAAATTCATTACGACAGCACATGTAGTTGTTTCGCAATACACTTCTACATATATGGCTATGCATGTTAGCGCATGTGCTAACAGAACGCGGAAGTGCAGAAAGTTGTGCGACACTGACCGATTTCGAGCTAAGTTGGAGATCTTTCCGGGGACCTAAATCTGATTTAATTTTGAGAGTTAATTAAGAAAAGTTGTTCAGCTGCCTTATTTGTGCAAGTTTTGTGGCTCATAAATTATTTGTTAAATTGTCACAGCTGTTAAAACGGCTGTCTGACCGAATACTGGGCGCGCTACCCTTTACACTTTTTCTCAGGTTTCACGGCAAACCGCTGCACAATACAAGTGCATACCGATGGTGGGTTGCAGCGGGCGCGCGCCTGTGTGAAGTTATCTACCGTAATGTCTCAGATCCTCAATACGGTAGATAACTTCACACAGGTGCGCGCGCCCACCCGCAACCCACCATCGGTATTGTGCAGCGGTTTGCCGTGAAACCTGAGAAAAAGTGTATAGATTCCAGGCCTAGATCTAGGCCCTACTATTAAATATCATAGTTTTTCCGAAAAATACTCCAAAAATAACAAGAAAATTGACACGAAACAGGTAATAAACATAACAAATTTTAACTCATGATCTTTACTTTATTTGGACATCAAATTTTGGATACATTTCTGAACAAGCGCCGTTGTTTCATCGGATGCGTCGATGAAAATCAGGCCAGTTTAAAAGGGGTATTAACTATTACTTTAGACTCAATGCCATTCTTAGCTAAAAGAATCTGTGAAGAACACAAACAATAGTGACACACACCACACTGCACCCGGCCTGCGGCCCAGGGCCAGACACTTCCCAGACAAGAATGGACACTGCCACTTCCGATCGACAGTCATCGGCTCGACTCTCGACTCTTTTTTATTCGCTCCTCGATCGCATATTATTGGCCTCTGAACTGCTAAAGACACACAAAACTTAACATACCTCTTTAGAAATTCTACACCTTTCTTTCGTGCCGTATAATCTGCATTTTTCATGATAAAAATGAGAAAAGTACACTTAATCTCTTTTTTTCATCTCATCTGATTCTGATGACGATAGTAGCCCAGACAACAAGAGGAATTCCCTAGCATATCAACGTACACGTACAGTGCTTATTATTATAATTGCATAGTTAGCCGTCCGATAAAAAGCCCATTCTGAAGCCATACAACGCCCAAAGAAATATATCACTATGAAACGCCACGGTAGTTGGGTTTTTGTATGACTTTGATAATTTACCAATTATGTTTGCAGAAAAAACAACATTGAAAGTTGTCGAAACTTAACATAATCTATCAATTGTACAAAATTGAACTCATCTAAAAAAAAAATAAGAATCTGAGTTTGTCCAATTTTCCAAAAGGGATAAATAAATGTACAATAATGATTGACCCAAATGGCTTGTCATAAACAGCTGAGCTGCAGGGCTTGGAAACGTCGCAAATGGGGCGAAAATAGATAGAATCATCCCGCACTCCTTTCAATGCTCAAATCAAACAGCTGGGTTTCAGGAGCTAGGATCGACACATCATCGACATCGTGTTTGTGCAAAAGTTCAGGGAGAGTGCAAATATTTCGGCTCTAAAGAAGAGTTTTTACGACGCATCATTGAAAGTATTATGAAATAAAAGAATGTATGTCCTGAATAAACTTTCTTTTTATAGTTTTACCAAAATATAAAGCGTATCAAGTTTATTTCTTTTGTCTTTTTTATTAAAGGTTAGCATGCATACAAAGGCGAGACAGGTGTGCATTTTGAAATGTCTTATTTTTTTCATTGAAGGAGAGAGGGAGAGAGAGAAAGAGAGAGAGAGAAAGAAAGAACATGCAAGAAGGGGACACAAAGCGTGTATAAAATGTATGATGTAGTTGCACCCAAAATGGTCTCGTATCCAATTACATCAAAACAGACATTTGTTTTCCACTCTTGTTCCATAAATCTTAATACACACGGTATATATGCCTATATATATTTTTTATGCTGTGATTCTGAATATGCTTTGCAAAAGTTTTAGAGTGATTGATGTGAGTAGCTTCTTCTGTGGTAAAAAAATGTTTGAATCCTGAAAGCTCAGAATCTCATGTATTTCCATGTAAATCCAGACTTAGCTGATCCACAAGTTTTTCAGCAGCATTCCCCAACCTATTCGCAATTGCACATATCTGTCCGTATTCAAACGACCTCTTTCACAACTAAATTAATTAAGGCTTCGATAGAATCTTTCTTTATTTTCTTTAAATACCATTGCTCTTTTTGTTTTGTTTTGTCTTATTGAAATACTTATCATTATAACAGGGGAAATGCTTGCCACAAGGGGTTTATGACAGGGTTCCACATTCATGAAAAAGATTCATTCCTGAATGGAAAAAGAAATGCACAATTAGCAACACATCAAGAGAGCAGTGTTTATATTAATATGTGAATGCATATATAATGGTATTCTCCATGACCCACTCCCCCTGAAAAATAACAAGACAAAAAAATACACACCCATAATTCTGTCAATCCTGTTCTCTCATGTATCACATTTATGTGATCATTTAATGACTTTTTTTTCAGTACAACACGTAGCAAATACAAAACATTATAATTACACACGCACTCAAAATAATACACAGGTTTCACATTGCAAAATTGTTATACTAATACCACTCAAAACGAAAATATCTCAGCAGGTTTCCTAGTCAAATTTGGGAAAAAATCCTCTGCCGATGCATATTATATTATTATAAGTAACTTTGAATCATCAATAAACTGTTTTCCTTCAGCAGTCGAATGACAGCAGTCTTAGGTAATGTATTACCTTCTTAAAGAAGAGTTAAGTGATTAATTTCAAATATTATAATGCTTAACGTTCAAGGGAATGTCCAAAATTTATGTAGGTTGATAAAGATTATTCCATTTGGATTCTGGCTCTACTCATCTCATACAACAGATCAGAATATACAAATATATATACATGTATGCACATGTATCTAAAATGTTCTTGAGAAATAAGGTATCATAACCATGTATACCTCAAATGTTTCAGGGTGCATATAGTAGTATGCTATGTCTATGAGATAAATTATCAACCAGGTGCATTTTCTCAATATATACGAAGTTGAAACACAAAATCTGAACGTGTAAAGAGACCTATACAATTGCATTAATGTTACAAAAGGATCCTCTTCCATGTATACCTCAAATGTGTCAGTGTGCAGATACAGTGGAAAGTATAAAAAGCTCTGATATATCAAGGTATCTTTTCCAATATTTGACATGAAGAAGATAGTATCATTCTCTGATCTACTGAATCCAACATACATTGGTTGAGAGCAAATGACATACACATTATATCATTCTCATCTACATCGCCACATCCAGAAACAACTACCTTTCGAGACACATACATGTATAAATGACTTATTACCCAATACCAATCCTTTGCCTAGCAAAATAAACTGGGCACAAACAGGTAGAGACCAAAAGTAAGTTGTGTGATACACAGGTCACACAGCCAAGTATGGACAGAAAAAAATTCATATTGGTTGGTTGGAGTAGTTTTGTGATATCCTTGGATGTTTGAGGCCCTCTTCCAACAGGTAAGGGAGTCAGTGGAACTAGACGTTGTCCAAGCGGAACATATCCCCAAATGAAATAGACTGTGACATTCCGATCTAAGCAAATTAGTACTTTCCTTTACATGAAACATCCTTGTAAAATGTGCAACTATCAACAGTATTTTCATCTAGGAAGCTCAGTATAAAAAAAACCTCTCATGCAATTGATTATTTACAACAAAAACTTTTGAAGGCATGTAAGTTATTATAAATACATGAATAACAAAGGAAAATATTTGCACACTAGGAAAACAACCATTCGTCGTAATAATATTTGTGTATGAGAAAGATCCCTGAAATATCTTGAATACAGGATGTTGTAACAAGCAAAAACTGAAAACAATAGTATCACTGTGTACTTGCTCATACTTTTCTTCCCCAAAAAATTGACTGGGCAAGGAGACCCTCCACAAAACTCATCTTTCCTTCCAAGGCAGACATTATCAGATACAGGCCTTAGCCCACATTAACAAAACTTCACCAAGGTAGTTGTCAACTAGTTACATCGGCTATAGTACGTAGTTTGTTGACAACTAAGCTCAGTAAACAAATTATGAATATGAGCCCTGACCTACAAATGTGCAGAGTAAATAGAGGGGGTGGCGGAATATGACAGGGGAGGGGGGGGGGGGGGGGGCAGAGACAGACAAATACATTGTACAAAGAAGGATGAGGTCAGCATCATTCACATTCTTCCAGAGCAAAAACCACCTGTCTTGCCAAGCTTAAAATAGAATTGTGCAGGAAAAGAATCCCGACTGCTGTACTGCTTCTTTACTGAGAATGTCCAGGACTTTTAAAATGATAATTTAAGACTACATCTCGACGTTGGGATCTACAAGCGGTGCTCTAATCGTCATCGTTATCTGCTCCGCCAGGTTGCCTGGCCTTTGGGCCTCCTGCTTGTTTAGCCATGATGATCTGAAAGAATTCATCAAAATAGAGAGCACAATAATCAGTGATCTAGCAGTAACTGCACACATACATGTATTATATTGTATTTTTCATCTCAATACTTGAATATGAGCAGAGCATGTACTACCAAAATAAAGGGGAAATATGCAAATATGCACTTTTATACGAAACCAGAAACTTTTACACACTGTAATTTTTCATGAAATGGCGTAAGTTTCTTGGAAGCAAGTCCCTGGTTTAAAGATACTATGTCCCATTTGCAGCCAACATCAAATTCTGTAGAACTTTGCAGGAATTATGAATATGTCAAGTATGTCTTATCTGTGAAATTTAAACGTTAGCAGTGTCCTTGTATTATAATTACGCAAGGGAACCCATTGACTTTCAAGGCTTCACTGTCATACACTATTGAGTGACTGACTGATTTCATTTTTCTTTGGTAATAGCAAACATAATTTGAGCTGTAAATGGGTACATGAGCATTTGTCTACATCAATAACCCACTTCTTGTAATGGCCAAAATTAAACTGATTGAATCTGTGCACAGCACAAAACATACACCGCTTGGTACAAGGAGATGAATTGAAGTGTGTTTTTACCTGATCAACTCTTAAAACAGTGATGGCTGCATTGGTAGCCAGCTTGATAGCTGTGCTCTTGGTAAGGTAGGCATCCATGATACCTGCTTCTACCACATCCATTACTTCTGCGCCCTCAGCCTACGGGAAAAAAGAAAAATAACAAAAAAACATTTAATTGGAAACAAATACCTCTGCTCTCCTGATTTATTCCGACTTATAATATTTATTAGTTCGCCATTAGGATAATAGCTTTAAATGTTAGGCTTCCTGGGAGAAGTTTTAATTGTTGTAAATAAATAGTTTGGCTTGAACCAAGTAACAAAGATTGCGTGCTCGATCTTTTGATTGAAACCAAGTAAGAAAAAATCATTGAACTAACAGGATTTGAACCTGCCATCTACTGCTTGCCGGGCAACGACCAGGCCACCACTGGTCCATGGGACATAATATCCATCAGTTTATTGGTGCATACATTAGTTGGTACATCATTTTTCTTTCAAACTAATGAATAGCTTTAATTTTTAAAACAATAACTCAATTTACCGAAATACAACGTTTTACTAAACGAAATAGTCAAGGAAAAATCACATCTGCTTATAGAAGAGAAGAATTCATAACAGAATCACCAAAAAGTTTTATCTTTTATGAGAAAAAAAGAACACAACTGTTAAACTTGGTCATAGAAGAAGCTTCTTTTTTTTTTGGGGGGGGGGGGGCGTATACATAGCAGCATTGCATAAAGCAGTCATAAGTCCAAGTTTGGATGCAAAAGTTCTATGTGGTTGAATGAGCAAGTGTGCGCTTGTAAAATGGCGACTGGCTGGAATACTCCCCAGGGAGTGGAAAATGTGCATACATTGTGTGCGGGTAAGCCTGAATCCGATGACCAGGTAATAATATATCTGTAAAACGATTAGGCACATCGTTTTATTGGGCGCTATATAAAAGCGGAATATTATTATTGGCAAAAAAGCATTTTGGTGAATTTGGACTTGAGATGATTCGATGCCATACTAATCAGTAATCACTGGATTCTCACCTCAATATCAAATCCTGCATTCTTCTGCCCATCCTGGTGAGCTGCATACAGCTTAGAGAGAAGCTCGGTGGCCTTCACACCCGCATTCTCAGCCAGAGCTTTGGGCATGGTCTCAAAGGCCTGGGCGTACTGCTTGACAGCGTACTGGGCCAGCCCTGGGATGGTCTCACCGTATGAAGCCAGCTGGTGAGCTAGCTCCACCTCAGTTGCACCTGCACCAGGAACGAACCTGTTGTCCTGCAAGGGATTGGAGGTAGTAGAATGAGAAAGACATGTGGGTGTTAGTGGAAAAAGGAATACGTAAAATCAGGCACAATCAGGTTTACAGCAGGAATTTGGAAGGAGCAAATATCAAAATCAAAAGCAAAGCAAAACATAAAGATAACTTCTTTCAACATTCCATGATAAAATCCATCATCTGATTCCTCGCAAGATGACAAGAGAGTACATTAATAACACAACAATTTATTGGAAATGTGTCTAAATTGTATCAATTTGTCACTTTCCACAGAAATATTGGAATTTGTGACTTTGCTTATCTTGGACACTAATCAGTTTGGTTTTGCATCATTAACCACAAGAATGTCAAATGGTATTTCTTTGCATATCAGGTGCAGAAACTCGAGAATTTTTTTAAATTTTGTGAAAAATCAGAAGATAAGACTAGTCAAGCACAAATTGAATGGAATGTTCGTAAATGTGACACCACTCTCCTCCTCCTGTGACTGAGTTGCCAGTTTGAGTATACATACCTTTGTAAGGGCCTTGTAGGTATTGACACCGTCATCTACGGCACGCTCGATGTCATCCATGATGTTGTCAGTAGAGCCTCGGACCACCAGTGTGGAGATAGAATTCTCTGCAGACTCTGTGTGGGAGAAAACAGGACATTTGCATTAAAATTGTAATCTATATTTAAAGTGAAACAATTCTTCAACTTCAAAATATTTTCTACCTCATATTTGTAGAGGATTGAATACGATTGCTTACCGAATAGTATCTTTCATTTTGTCATCGAAAGAAACAAAAATTCATTCTTTCGACAGCTTCTTTGCAGAAAAACACCTCAGACTTTAATCAAATGATTAAGATGATTTTCATGACAGCAAAATCCTGTGATACACCATGTAAATGAGCAATTTTCCTCCGTTTAAAAACACTGCTTTGTTTATAACTTTTTTGTGATGACCTTCTTGAATCTAATAGATGATGCAATAGCATTGATCAGGCAATTTGGGAGTCATTATTAATTACTCAACTACTAAATTAATAACTTAATTTACTACTCTATTACTAATTAACACATAGCATCAGGGAAAATTGTTGATTCACATTAGGAGACTTATTCATGTAGGGAGCCCCACATGTTCCGTTCAATATGAAGCCTGTACAAGCCTAAAACGGGAAGGAGCCTTGGCCTGAAAACTGGCCTCTCTGAGAGGACAGGTTCTTAAAGATAAACTTGAGTTCTGGTAAAAAAAGAAAATGAATTCTCACAGAATCAGACGAAACTCACACTGAATGTTCAAGGTTACAAATAAATGTCATTTGTCGAACAATTTCGTTAGAAAATATATACTGGCTGATTAATGAGCATAGAAAGATAAGAAAATCAAGGTAAGTAGGCCCGACACCATTTGTGTAGTCCCGAATACATCTATCTGTGTACAGTGCCAAATTTATTATGATTTTGATGACTCCAGAACCTTGCAGTACACACCAATACTTACATTATCAACTTTTTCTGATCTATTCCACACCTTTTCTTTCACAATGCATTTGCATGACCAGAACTCGACTTTATCTTTAATATACCACCTACAGCAAATTTTAAAGTCCTCCCTTCTTGTATTGTACAAATGGTAGGGCGTGTGTCTGTCTACAAAATGAACAAACCTTGTTTGAAGATGATGACAGGTGTATCTCCGACCTCATCCGAGAAGACGTTGTCACAGTAACCCATCTCCTGGGATGTGGGCGGGGTCTAAAGTGATGCAGAGAGATGATGAAAGAAGTATTATTTAAGGGTGAGGTTGGGAACTAAAAGGTGTACCAGTGTTGGTTTGAAAGCTAATGCTGGGCTCTGCTAAAAGTTGCAGAAATCCATAAAATTCGCTCATTTATTTTCGTCTAATGGGAAGGAAAACCCTAACAGCAAAATCTGATTTCCATAGAATTCTGATCTTTGAACATATTTTTGAAATAGTCAAACTTGCAACTTAGGGTTACATACACAAAATTTAATACATTGCCAGCAGAAACAAAGCGGCTCCTCTTTTAAAGCCTATGGGTCTAAAGCCCCGTCTTAATTGGAAAATAAAGTCGCGGTGACATTTACCCCCTTCCAATTAAGAAGACGCATCTATCGGGGTAACGTCCGGACAATATCGAGGTAAATCTCACCCTAGACGAGCCAGGGTGATATCTACCCGGGTAAATTACGTCATCGCCGTGAAAAAATGTATACGTGTACATTTCAGAAGCGCGCGCCAGCTGATCGCTGGGTGAGGTTTTTGCGGATGGCTGATTAAGACAGTGTCCAAAGGTTCACCCCGTGTTTTACGATCAGACCCCCCACTGTTTCTCATCAACATGTCGCTCGGGTGAGATCGAAAAAGTTCTATTAAGACGGGGCTTTAATCAAAATCAGTAAAATGAACTACAAAGCGAAAAAAGATTACAAGTCTACGAAACAGGTATATTCAATCTAGTACCCCGCCTGCAATGAGCAATTATATGAGTGAATTGCTTCAGGTAGATTAAAAGAAGATTGGAGAATTAATTATACAGAACATGCATTAGACAATAATCAACCACTAACATAGACCTCACTGCATTTATATGAAAATCATCCCTACATGTACGTCAAGGTTACTTGATTTTAAGCATTTCACTTTAAAACTACTTCAAATCAGTTTTCTGTGATAAAAATTGTTAAACTCACCATGCGAGGGAGTACTGTAGCACGGACCGTACGAGCCAGACGTCGGAGGTCAAACTTGGAGTTCAACCTGACTGCCATGAGGTGATACTTGTTGAGGAAGTGAAGGGCCATGTCGCCAACCTTGCCACCGGAGACCACCACGGTCACCCCCGTATCAGCGATGCCTTTGATTTGCTAGGGGTTTGACAGAAAGTAGAACAATGATTACAAAACTTGAGTTTAGTTTTAGTTTACTTTAGTGGTGGTTATTTTACCTGACTGCTATGAAAGCATACAGGGCATACCTGCCAACCTGAGACAAGAGAAATTAGGAGTAAATTTTTTCTGGATGGACTACGAGGTCGCGAACCACCGAAGGATTGGGGTAGTAGCCCGTAGATTGGGGGGGGGGGGGGGGGGGGGGGGTACACAGGACTTTAGGGTCTATTTTTTTTCTCTCCATTTTAATGGTGCAAATGGGCCTTTTCCTTCTGATTATGAACAGCACGAGTCTTACCCATTTTGTCCTTCAAAAATGGAGAAATCAACGAAGAAGAAGAATATAGTAGTAGTAATCCAAAATAAATCCGAGGAAGTCCGGTAAATAACAAGCTTCCACGATCGCAGTCATCGCACAAGCATTGAAGAAAACACGCCAATGTATACAGTGTTTATGCACGGTGTATCAACTGCACATGTAATATAAATACACGTGGGCTATACGCATGCAGTTACTATGCAACAACGCTGCATGTAGTGTATGTATTAGTACAACGTCCGCACACACTTTATCGATATAGCTTGCGCACGTGCTTCCATGTACTAGTACATGCAGTACATGGATAATGACTGCGGAACTAACGATCACGTTCGGGCTGCGCTGTGTATATCTTCTATGAGCGCGAGCGCGGATGTCGGCGTGATCTGGTTATCAGTGCTGTGTTATGCTTTAGTCTTATGCAACAGTCGTTTGTTTTAAAAATATTTTAAAATTAAAAAGAAATCGGAGTTTTGAGGCATGCACTCGGAATTCGGAGTTGGTATGAAAAATGCGGAGGAACTCCGCCTAAATCGGGGGTGGTTGGCAGGTATGACAGGGGCCTGGTAATGAGGATTAATGCCTTACCAAAGGGCACTAGCGGATCGCCTTGGTTTCGAACCTGGTCACCGGATTACAAGTTCACTGGTCTACCGACTGAGCTATCGTGCCTCCTGACCATGAGATCATGATTTTATTGCGTCTATGGACGTACGACACATGCTCAAGTGACCACTAGGACGGTGGTCAATTTCCTACACTCACCAAATTCCTAGATTCAACCCTGGGCCAAACACTATACCCAACTTGACCCGAACTCTAAACCGAAAGCCAATTTCAACCAAAGCTATATTTGTTTCAATCCCTCATTTTAAACTAAAACCTTGATAAACTGATGATCATCTGCACTGTATGGCACCACACACAGGGATAATTTAGAAGTAGTGATGAATTAACTCTTAACAACAAACGCATAATGATGACATCATCACATGACCATGCCATCATCACATGACCATGCCATCATCACATGACCATGCCATCATCACATGACCATGCCTAAAAAATGGAAACGGAGAACTTTTTGATTTTGAAATACAGTTCGTAACTTATGGGTGTGATGTCATACACAAGGTACAGTATTCATGTAAAGCACTTCTGTAGACGGATCCTGATCATGCTACCCATCAGGCTGAAATAAATACAAGTTATTAACTTACTGTTTCTAATGCATCCTCCTCTCCTTTACTGTAGTTCATAAGCTCAGCGGCTGATTTGATTAAAACAGTCCCCTGCAAACAAGATGAAACAATAAATGAATAAATAAATAACAAACTAGAAAACTTGAAGAGCGGTTACATTCATGGTGCACCATGATGAGATATTGATTAGCGAATAATGACCCATGATGATCCATAAAAGGTAGTACAATTAAAAAGAATGGATGAAATATTTACACAATGTATTGCAAAAGGGAGTAGCAGCCAAATAAGGGAGGCCCTTATAAGCACCAACTAACTCTAATGAAATTCAATTTTCACATGGAGAAAACAATATTGTAATTGTTCATTATTAAAGTGAACACTAATAATAATGGCATGGACACCTTATTACCCCATCACAACCAAGCAACCGAAAGTGGCGCTCTAGCATACACATTAGGGCACCCATTTCCACCTGGATGGAGAGTGGCAAATGGGGATGAATGTCTTGCCAAAGGACGTTAGTGCCAGGCTGGCATTGGAACCCTCAACCCTTGAATTGCGAGGCAAGTGAATGAACCACTACACCACATTTACACCTGGGTGGAGAGTGGCAAATGGGGATTAATGTCTTGCCAAAGGACATTAGTGCCAGGCTGGCATTGGAACCCTCAACCCTTGAATTGCGAGGCAAGTGAATGAACCACTACACCACATTTACACCTGGGTGGAGAGTGGCAAATGGGGATTAATGTCTTGCCAAAGGACGTTAGTGCCAGGCTGGCATTGGAACCCTCAACCCTTGAATTGCGAGGCAAGTGAATGAACCACTACACCACATTTACACCTGGGTGGAGAGTGGCAAATGGGGATTAATGTCTTGCCAAAGGACATTAGTGCCAGGCTGGCATTGGAACCCTCAACCCTTGAATTGCGAGGCAAGTGAATGAACCACTACACCACATTTACACCTGGGTGGAGAGTGGCAATAGGGATTAATGTCTTGCCAAAGGATGTTAGTGCCAGGCTGGCATTGGAACCCTCAACCCTTGAATTGCGAGGCAAGTGAATGAACCACTACACCACATTTACACCTGGGTGGAGAGTGGCAAATGGGGATTAATGTCTTGCCAAAGGATGTTAGTGCCAGGCTGGCATTGGAACCCTCAACCCTTGAATTGCGAGGCAAGTGAATGAACCACTACACCACATTTACACCTGGGTGGAGAGTGGCAAATGGGGATTAATGTCTTGCCAAAGGACATTAGTGCCAGGCTGGCATTGGAACCCTCAACCCTTGAATTGCGAGGCAAGTGAATGAACCACTACACCACATTTACACCTGGGTGGAGAGTGGCAATAGGGATTAATGTCTTGCCAAAGGATGTTAGTGCCAGGCTGGCATTGGAACCCTCAACCCTTGAATTGCGAGGCAAGTGAATGAACCACTACACCACATTTACACCTGGGTGGAGAGTGGCAAATGGGGATTAATGTCTTGCCAAAGGATGTTAGTGCCAGGCTGGCATTGGAACCCTCAACCCTTGAATTGCGAGGCAAGTGAATGAACCACTACACCACATTTACACCTGGGTGGAGAGTGGCAAATGGGGATTAATGTCTTGCCAAAGGACATTAGTGCCAGGCTGGCATTGGAACCCTCAACCCTTGAATTGCGAGGCAAGTGAATGAACCACTACACCACATTTACACCTGGGTGGAGAGTGGCAAATGGGGATTAATGTCTTGCCAAAGGATGTTAGTGCCAGGCTGGCATTGGAACCCTCAACCCTTGAATTGCGAGGCAAGTGAATGAACCACTACACCACTACCACTGGTGGTAATGCTTGGTGGTCTTTTAGGCATACCTTGGTCTCTGTGTGCGCTGACTCAACAGGGCAGGAGTAGACAGCAATCTTGGCTTTGGCTGCATGATTGAGGGTACCCTCTACATACTTCTTGAAGACCATACCTTGTAAGACAGACGATCCAAGAAGACCGGAACCCTGTAAAAGCAAAGTACATTCAACTTGATTTGAAGGCAATCTTACAGTCAATTGGGGTAGGTTAATATTACTGGCTAGCTCAAAAAAGCTACGGTAAACCGTCAAGGTTTTCTTTGTGTACTAATGAATACGGAGTGGATGAACAAAGTAGCTAGTTGTGTGGAACAAAACTTTGATTAGTTCTCACATGCTTAAAATACGCTCTAAAATACATTTTTAGCAGAATACAGCCATCGTGGTTTCTAAGTTGTTTTCTCTTAGGAAGTTAAACCATAATTTGCCAGATTTTGCTATGACTACCACCATGTTTTGGCTAATGGGGAAAGTAGGTTGTAAGAACACCAATTTAACATTGAATTGCATTTATCTACATCATTTTCATTGTATTTCCTTGTTATCAAACATGCTTTTAGTGATTATATCGTCTACTTGAATCCACAAGAGCATTAACTTGTATACAGGGCCTGCATTCAATTCCATACAAAATTCCAGTACAAAATTTAAGCGTTTTACTTACTTTACTGGCTGAGATAAATACTTAGCCAATTTTGGTATTCAGTTCAAACTTTGGGCTAAGTATTTTACCCTAAATTTAAGACAGATCCCTACCAAACTTAAGTCAATTATTTGGAGGCCTTGATTGGCAAGCATATGGTTTTCTTACGCAGTATCATAACCTGCGCAAGATTATATTAGCGCGCATTTATTGCAAGGCATTAATTGGGTATTACTTTTGATTGACCATGTGATGTCACAATTCTTATCAGTAAATATTTTACACATGTAAAAGTCTAAAATACGATTTGAATACGAGATAAGTAAAGTTCTTAGCTCAGCAATTTCAATACCAAGTAAATTTCTTACTTATTCTAAGTATTGAATTGAATACCATGCCCTGAGCCCCATCTTGTAAAGAGTTATGATTGATTCAAATCAATAGCAAGTCCGCCAATCAGTCGCAGGTTTGCAGTCTCCTATCTCTTATCGCAAATAAGTTGTGATTAATATCAACTCTTTATAAGACAGGGCCCAGGTCAATGCCCTTCTGACTCCAAACGGACGATATATTTTGTTCCATTTGTACTTGTATATTTATCAGGGACGCAGACCTGTACATCTTTTTCGAACCCTCTCCTGCAATCCAATCTAACACTTGTCTAAAAAAGACAAGAAAAATTTACCCCTCATTACTTACCAAGATTTTTGCTACCCTGACGTTATCCACATTGAAAGTTGACGTCTTGGACATGACTGAAACTGTAGAGGAGTACAACAATGGAATATAATACTGCTAAGTAAAAATGAATTCCAGTGGGTTCACTATCCAAAATTAAGAACATGAAATTGCAGTTCAAGAAAATACTGCAGATACTGCAGTGAATGTTCCTAAAACATCTAGTGTTCCTCTTACTAGAAATCTATTTTCAAAATAGTGTTGAGATAAAGATTTGTGGTTAGAAGAGTCAGTGGAATTACAAAAAGAGATAAACAATGGGAAAGCAGAGAGGGGACAACCAACACTTTCACGGGGCCCGTATTACTTTAAGCAATTTAGCTCCAATGGAGGGGGGGGGGGGGGGGGGATTTTTTTGATTTTTTTTAAGTGGCGAAGATTTTAAAAATATAGTAGAAATAAATTATATAATGGTTAACACAGTACAAGAGTGAAATAATTAAGGGCCAAATATTAACAGAGATGCCAAAGAACTCTAAAACCAGAAATGTTGATGTGTATTTTGATAGTCACAACTGACACAACTATGAATTTTTGCACAAAACTTGCCATTAAAATCACTCTAATTTACAAGCCTTGAAGATTCTGTGTCGTGAAAGTGTCTTGTGTTATAGTAGTACTGTGATAACTTACTGCATGCCTGTGCAATCATCTTCGCTAGGAAATCCTCGTTGCCGTACTGCTTGCTCATGACTGACGTCCTGATGGCTTGTGTGACCTCCTGAGAATTCCTCAAATCTTTGATGGTTCCACAGACAAGATCTAATGAAAGGGATACAACAAATATACCACTGAACGAAATAACATGATCACTGACCACAATTACACTTCTCACTCATCTCCGACCAGCTTTAAATGCAAAGATATAAATTTTAATATAGCTTATTACACACCAAAAATAATCATGCCTTAATCCCAAATGTATGAAAAAAGACTATATGTTTGGACAAGAAATGAGCTGCAATTCTTGATTCATAACTATGTATCTCGATTAAACATTTCACAGCGTGCCTTTTTTGATTTTTAGAGTGATGATGAAACCTAAGTACTGAGCTAAAACAGCGTTTGATTAAATTTGTTGTTTACATACCTGGTAAGATTTCTAGGGTTTTCTTCAGTGCAACCTCGTAACCCTCAATTACTTCTGTTGGTGAAAGTCCCTGAGAAGAAAAAGGAAAGAAAGACGAAGTATAATCAATCTTTTGTCAGACAAAGATACATGTTCGTGAAAGTATTTTTTATTGATGCGATTAAAGATTCGTTTTGGAAACGTTGCACATTTTTGTTTATCACTGATCATAGATCTGCAGCATTTTTGTTTTCTTTCAATAATTGTCAATCAGGATAATTTGATACTTTTGCTTGCTTACATATTGAAAGTCACATTTATTCTCTACTCAAGACTCTCTACAAGAAGTTGTCAATGACAACCATAATATTGTAGTTAGACTTTTCCTACAGTTTTGGGCTAGTTTTTATCAGGTTTTTAACAAGTTCTATCAGAGTTTTTCATCAATCTTAGACCTCCCTGCTGGTCCCTGGCAGGTGTTTATCTCATCAAATCATCTCTCAATTAACATAAGAAAAAGGGGACCATGGGGGACCAACAGGAACCGATTAGGCATTGTTTGCTATATAGGGCGCAAGTAGCTATAAGTAGTGCAGTGGGGCTTTAATTAACATACCGTATTTGCCGGCGTAAAGGCCGCAGTATTTTTTAAATAGAAAATATCAAAAAGTCGGGGTGCGGCCTTAAGGCGAAAGAGTACAAAAAAAAAAAAAAGTAAGAGTAAGTCAAAACCAGCACGAATTTGCACATATGGGACTACGAACAGTACAATAACTATACCACTATGGTACAGGACATTTCCACACATCTTACCGACAATTTTATCTTGCATTGTTGACATGAAGAAGAAAATAAACTTCCAAAAACAACATCTGCCAATGCAGGGCGCGACAAACCCGCTTGCCCGATGTCCCGGGGCAACCAAATTGAGCCGTCGGGCAAGTAAATAAAATTATCACTTGCCCGATCGGGCAAGTGATACTTTTACAGTAATTTCCTAGTGTCCAAGAACTCTACCATTCACCCGTCAACTTCTTACCCGTCGTCAAAATCCAGAAGCAAAAAAGCGATCGTTCCGATTTCGAAAAAACTTCACAGACAGCTAGCCAGCTCAGCTAGCTCAGCGCGCATGCAACAGTGACACTTCAAGCCATGAATGCCGCTCCGCCTCCACGCACGGCCGGCCGTGAGCTAGCTAGAGACAGCTAGCGCGATCGTACCAGCTGCGAGCTTATTCGCGCTCTCTCTCTCTAGCTCTGCAGGCCGCACCGACAGGCCTTTGCTATTCTCTGATTGCCGATTGGTTGAATCACGCCAAATATGACGTCATTATTCTAGGGAAATGAACACGTGCGAATCGGAATGGAATAAACAACAGGGATTTTCTAGTAAGTACAAAAAGTCAAATGTTTGATATTTATTCATAATGACTGTTAATGATTGTGAACATATTATTTAAAACTCGCTGCTCATATAAATCAGATGAATGTTTTTGTCTCGTTTTCAATTTATTACTGCGGTCTCAAGATCCGACCGAGCGAGTCATTTTGATAATAGTATCGAGACCCCCAGAATATAAGCCGTTGTTGTTTTGTTTTCATGGTTTTAGCGACGTTGTTTAGTCTAGTTTTCGCATACTTATCCGAGATTTATCGTAAAATATCTTCAATATTATTATTTAGTAAGAATTTACAAATTTTGGCATGATATTTATAGCAGTGAATGATGAAATAAAAATGTCCGTACTTTATTTAAAATAGTTGATTACCCATTATTTACATGACGTTTCTTGATGGAAGAGTTGACCCAAATTATTAACAGCTGAAAATTAGCCTACGTTTCCAAATGACAGCGGATTATTTATGGAGAATCAATAAAATGCGTTTTTTAAACCTTCAACCATCCTTTGTTGACCATTTTCTTTGACATATTAGGTTATTATTCAGTACAGTTACACTGTACATGTATGTGCATTAATTTGCTATCTAAAACACTAACTTATCATTACGAGATAATAAATGCTTTAACCTCAAGTCCTTTTTCGCTTTAAAGTTTTGGGCAAGTGGAAATATTGTTTGGGCAAGTAAATTGAAAACCCACTTGCCCGACAGGGCAAGTGGTGAAAAAAATTCTTGTAGCACCCTGCAATGCATTGCAAAAGTAAAAGAAGGGCCCGTTTAACGGAGCTGCTGCGAAGCATCCAGCACGCGAAGTCGCCATTTTCAATCCATTTCAATTTATACATCAGAGAAAACTGTAGGGTATACCATCAGTGCGGGATGGCCGAGCAGTCTAAGGCGGTGATTTTAGTCACATCAACATTTGTACGCAAGAGATCGAATACCGTCTTCGACAATTTTTTTTTTTTTTTTTTTTTTAATGTCAAAATCGGGGGTGCGGCCTATGCGGCGCTGCGGCCTTATCGCCAGCAAATACGGTATTGTAATTGCTATATTATTGCTTACCATTCTCAAGATATCTTCAGCATACTGTAGGAGAGCTCCTGCAAACACCATGACAAAGTTTGTCCCATCTCCTACTTCTTGTTCCATCTGTTGTGCTGCTAGGACCAGCATCTTAGCAGCAGGGTGCTGAACCTGGGGTGTCAAGAAAAAAATAAATCACATGAACGCTGATCATACTATTCAACATCTTGACATGGTCAAAGAAATAATTTACGGTAATCGCTCATTAATTTCACTGAAAAAGTTTTTTTAAACATCGCTTGAAGTTATAAGGCAAAACGATATTGAATTTTAAAAGAGAAAATATTGAAATCAGCAATTGCAATCATACTACTGTATGATGAACTTTAAAATCATTAATCACAACTACAGGAGGACCGAATTTCCTTCTTCAAAAATGTTATTTTACTGGCACTAGCAACCTATGAAAAATTGTAACATTGCTCAGAATATTTTCATGGATTGATATATTTTTACCATTAATTTACATTTATTTGCGGAAGTTAACTACACTGAAGTTGTTTTGATAACCTTTGAATTTTGAAAACAAAGTGACACTGAGCATAATCTAAATTCTTCAACAAAAGGGGAGGACTACCGGTATTCACTCTCATGGGCCTATTTTTTCAATAGGCCTACATGTACTATTTAACAAATATAGAACAAACACACCTATACAAGTTTGAATAATGTAATAATTTTCATGTGTAAGTATATTGAAAATGACTGCATATTTATGCAAAATAGCAACAAACAAATCAAGACACCTCAAATTTGCTTCCTAGTGTGCAAGCAAGGTCTAATACCCCCCCCCCCCCTTTCACTTACATTGGAGAAAAATGGAAATATTATCATGTGCAGGCCTGATCATGTGTACATAATACCACTGGCACCACCTTCAGTGGGCACAGGAATATAACTAGTGGATGTGACTAATTTGATTGAACTGGTTTCATTTGAAGCAGCATGCTTTTTATTTACCTCCAACTCTTTGAGAATGGTTGCAGCATCATTTGTGACAAAGAGCTTCTCTATGTGGTTGATGACCATCTTATTCATGCCGCTGGGCCCATAGGCTGACCTTGTCGTCTGTGCAAGCTCCTTGCACGCTCCAATGTTACGGTAGATGGCTTCTTCCAAACCTTGGAAATTCTGGAGACAAAACAGAAGATAATAATAATAGTTTGACTTATGAAGGGTACCAAAATCAACCTAAAAACAACTTTGCCTGACATTTTATAGGTAAACAGTTAAAGGAGTATGAACAAAATTAAGGATGAAATAAACCCTGCAAATACGCTGCGCACAGTACCCAAGTTGTACTCGGGTTCGGTGTGTAACTGCCCAATTCTAGTTGTGCATACCAGGTATTCAGCAATTTTAAGCGAACAACGTTCTATAACATTTTGCTGCGCCGCTACCGCGCATGCATACGTTCTCTATGCCATGTTCAATAGAGGATAAGATCATATAACATGGATGAATCGGGTAAAGACGAGGAATCGCCCTTTCCCCCATCAAAGACTACTTAAAATTATAATTTCAAGTGGTTGGACAGATGCCCAGTGGAGTCGAAAAACATTGTGGTCAAAATTGTAATTACTACCATTTTACATATATTTTCGAAAAAATGTGACCCAACCCGCTGTTTGATAATTTTTTCCTATGTGGGCTCTATGCTTTGGAGCTCCCTGGAGCTGGAGCACGAAGAAGAATTACACACAAAACTCGCGCATGCGCAATGCGTTCTTCTGTTCGCTCAAGCCCGACTGACATCATTTTTCATTCACAAAAGTGCTAGCGTCACGATGCTCGTAGTTGATTGGGTGTTGACTCATTTCATTTGCATATTTTCCCACAATGTTGACTCTATGAGTGCGATTATTTCTGCCTGCGACTTCTCGATTACGTTGATATCAAACTTCCATCCCGACTTCGATTTTCGAACAATTTTTTTCGCCATCGTTGTCATCGATATTTCTAGGTACTTTCAGCAAAATCGTATGGTGGTTCTTTGTTTTGGTAAGTCATATTTTTTGATGATTTCGTTGGAAGTTTTTGTAAAGGATACGTTTGTGTAGGTTGAAGTGTGTGTAAAGCTACGTGCAAATTGTATGTGAGCGACATCGTTGAAACCACATACACTGAATGTGTCTTTGGTCGCCATTTTTTGCTTGGTGTTCGGTCTGTGTTCGGCGTGGCTAGGCCAGGCCAGGCTGCTCGCCTGTCAAGTGTAGTGCACCAGGCCAATACACTGCACACAGTGTAGCGAATCGCCCATGCCTCGCAGCTAGCAGACAAGCGAGGGTCGCGCGATCAGCCAATCAGCGGCGCATATTTCCTTTCACCGAGTTGGATAGGGGATTCTTCTACGTGTGGAGTTATCCTAGACCTACTTTTATAAACAACTAAATCTTCATCAATTGTTGAAATAAAGAATCGGAATCAGTTTTTCACATCGCCAATGCAGGCGCACGGGAATAAAAATCGTCCGCGGAAATGCAGACGATCCTTTGCAGCGCCCCTACTGGAAACAAGGAAAAACACAACATGACCAGGCATTAATTAATCCAACAATTGATGAAAATTTAGCTGATTTTTGGTATGTTTTAGTAGGGTATCTGCAAGCAGGAGTTACGGGTCAAAGTCTGCATGTCTGGATGCGATTCTGTCTCTGAACTAACTCCGGGAAGCTCCAACACCGGCGCCGGCGGCGTCGGAGCTTTGGTTAAACTGTGCGAAGGGGCTTCTAAAAAAGATTTTTCGGTGACATTATTGTTAAATCTGCAAAGGGAGTACTTACAATGTTTACATCATACCGTGCACGAATCCTCAGGGCATAAAAATGATCACTTCAATTCATAATTTGAAGAAGTCTTCGATGGGAAAAAAAGGGTTATTCAGAGCCCTACTCAAACGATTCTTCGATGTAGCAGCGCCGATTCAAAATGGCGAAGAGACGGTACGCATGCGCGGCAGAGCCGCAGAAAGTACTATGAATATTCATGCCATCGAGCGCCGATCGCTCGAAATTGCTGAATATGCACGACTCGAATTCACCGCTCTGTTTGTTCGAGTCGTGCATATTCAGCGTTTCGAGCGATCGGCGCTCGATGGCATGAATATTCATACTTTCTGCGGCTCTGCCGCGCATGCGTACCGTCTCTTCGCCATTTTGAATCGGCGCTGCTACATCGAAGAATCGTTTGAGTAGGGCTCTGAATAACCCTTTTTTTCCCATCGAAGACTTCTTCAAATTATGAATTGAAGTGATCATTTTTATGCCCTGAGGATTCGTGCACCGTATGATGTAAACATTGTAAGTACTCCCTTTGCAGATTTAACAATAATGTCACCGAAAAATCTTTTTTAGAAGCCCCTTCGCACAGTTTAACCGAAGCTCCGACGCCTACGGCGCCGGTGTTGGAGCTTCCCGGAGTTACCTCGCGCTCGCCTAGCCAGCGAGCTGGGGAGCGGCATGGACATTAGTGCAGTGCTACCGGGTATACCGCTCATTTCAACGTGAAGTGCAGTGCAGTGCACACGGAATTCGCGATGCTTGACAACGAAAGAACGATCGATAATAATTGTTACCTATCCACAGTAGGCACATTCTGCACCTAAAATTAACATATTTTTGTTATCAACGTATTTCATATATAACATCAGACAAATCGGAAGAAGAACTATACTCACTTTTGCTCCATCTTTCATCATTTGGGCAAAGCCCGGTGCACGAGGTACATTCATCGCCATGTTGAAACTCAGTTGTGAAAGCTAACGGTGTGAGGAGATAGACTTTTTAACAGCCGTTTTGCATGACGACAATAGGGCTTATGTTCTTGCTAGTTGTTTGCCCTATGTTTTTGTTTATGTTTTGTTTGTTTCCATGTGTAGAAATGTCAGTCCAATGATATCGTCTTCATAGATTTCCAATTAGAATCATAGCAATCATTATTTATATCTATGACGGGACAAATAGTCCTATTTCCGAACTTTTCCCCAAACGAATGAAGGCAAAAAACTTGATTTAAGTACTATCCAACTGCGACTATAGAAAGACTACGCGGAAGTTGTAATGCATGCATAGCGCATGGAGATCGAAAGCATATTCTAGAAACATTGTGAGTCACCAATGATCAAGAAGTACATGTAGTGGCGTATCCAGAATTCTCTGGGCAGAAGAGGTGGGGGTAGGAGCGCTATTTTATTTTCCCCAAAAAAATGTGAAAATCGCGCCGGCCGATAATTCGCTCAGTGGGCGGGGAAGAGGGTGGGGGGGGGGGTGTAGTGACCTATTTTTTTTTCCAGGGGAAGGGGCCCGCCTCCCCCCCCCCCCTGGATCTGCCACTGCGGTAGTGGTGGGTGCAGGCTAGGGAGGGGGGAGTTTTATTAAACTAATAAATAGAGAAATTAAGAAGACGATGCGTCATGTATAGGCCTACTCTTCTCTACTATTAATCCTTGTCTGAATTGATCAGTTTCCCCCTCCCGCGTGAAGCGCGGAAGCTTTGACGTTTCATCAGTACTAGCGGAAAGAAGACGATTCGTTGTACCGTTCTCGGCTCTTAATTCTCGTCTGAATTGAGTCCCCCCCCCCTACCCCCCCCTACCACCCCCCCCCCCCCCCCCCCCCGTCTCGAGCGAAGCGCGGAAACTTTGACATAATTTTCTTTAAATTATTATTATTATTTTCATTTAATTCTCGTTGTACCGTTCTCCAGGCGCGGATCCAGGATTTCTTAGGGGGGGAGGCCCAAATTTGAAATTATGCGAGCCAAATATTGGTACGTAATGGTGACCAGCAGTGACGTAATGGGGGGGGGGGGTGAGGGTGCAGGGAGAGGCGAGTTTTTCCCCTACCTCTTCCGCGAAGCGCGAAAGCTTCGACATTTCAATAAATTATTAAAGAAAAAAGGCGATTCGTTGTACCGTTCCCAAAATAATCCTCGTCTGAATTATGTTCCCCCCCCCCCCCACCTCTCGCGCGAAGCGCGGAAGCTTTTACGTTCATTAAATCATTAGAGAAAGAAGACGATTGGTTTTGTCGTTATCTACTCTTAATCTTCGTCTAACTTCAGTTCCCCCCCCCCTTTCGTGCGAAGCGCTGAAGCTTTTACGTTTCATTAAATCATTAGAGAGAGAAGACGATTCGTTGTACCGCTCACGAAAATAATCCTCGTCTGAATTTATTTTCCCCTCCCGCGCGAAGCGTGGAAGCTTTTACGTTCAATTAAAACATTAGCGAAAGAAGACGATTCGTTGTACCGTTCTCGACTCTTAATCCTTGTCTCGATAATGTTCCACTGCCCCAACCTTCCTGCGCGAAGCGCGGAAGCTTTGACGTTTTATTAAATTATTAGAGAAAGAAGACGATTCGTTGTACCGTTCTCGACTCTTAATCCTTGTCTAAATTCAATTCCCTCCCCTCCCGCGCGAAGCGCGGAAGCTTCGACGTTTCATTAAATTAATAGAGAAAGAAGACGATTCGTTGTACCGCTCTCGAAAATAATCTTCGTCTGAATTTATTTCCCCCCCCCCCGCGCGTTTCAATAAATCATTAGCGAAAGAAGACGATTCGTTGTACCGTTCTTGACTCTTAATCCTTGTCTGAATTAGGTTCTACCCCCACCTTCCTGCGCGAAGCGCGGAAGCGTTGACGTTTTATTAAATTATTAGAGAAAGAAGACGATTCGTTGTACCGTTCTCGACTCTTAATTCTGTCTAAATTTCGAAAATGTTCTTTGTCTACTCCCTTTTCTTCTACGTCCTCTTCCTTTTCACTCCTCTCTTCTTTTTTTTTTTTTTTGGGGGGGGGGACCACCTCACCCCCCCCCCCCCCCCCCCTGGCTACGCGCCTGCGGTCAGATGAACATAATTATGTTGATACCTTGTCCGCCCCCGGAAGCTCAGGGGTTTAAGGCAATAATTTACGGTCAAATTAGCATTCAGGGGTCCGCCTTAAGCCCTAGGTGGGGTCCAGGGGGCAGAACCCCGGAAGTTCAGGAGTTTTAGGCATTTAATTACGGTCAGATGACCATTATTTTGATACCTAATTGTGACACTGGCAGGTCACTAATTAGCGTGGGGTTCAGGGGGCGGAGCCCCGGAAGATCAAGGGTTTTAGACACTCAATTACGGTCAGATGAGTATCAAGGGGCCCGCCTTAGGGCTCTTGGTAGGGTCCAGGGGGCAGAACCCCCGGAAGCTCAGGGGTTTTAGGCGTTTAATTACGGTCAGATGAGCATTTTTTGATACCTTATTATTTTGTGACACTGGCAGGACAATATTTGGCGTGGGGTCCAGTGGGCAGAGCCCCCAGAAATCAGGGGTTTTAGGCATTAAATTACCGTCAGATGAGCATCTAAGGGCCCGCCTTAGGGCCCTAGAGGAATCCAGGGGGCAGAGCCCTCGGGGTTTTAGGCATTTAATCATGGTCAGATGAGCATATTTGATACCTCATTATAATGTGACACTGACAGTTAACTTTTTTTCTTTCTTGCTCTCTTTCTTTCTATTTCTCTTTAATATATTTTTCAAAAAAAGTGGGGGGGGGGGGGGGGCCTCGAGGATCCCGATCCCCGCCGTTCCGCGGGCCCTGACATGCAGTGGCGGATCCGGCCGGTGGGAAGAGGGGGGGGGGGGCCCAATCCGTGAGAAAATATTAGCTGCGACTCAGCCACCGGTGAATAAGCGGGAAGGGGGGGGGGGGGGGGTGAGACCACTATTTTTTTTTTCTTCACCTAATTCGTAAGAATTTTTTTTTTAAATTCTTTTTGTTGTTGACCCGTCAGCCCCCCCCCCCCCCACCGTGGATCCGCGCCTGCAGAGGATCCAGACGGCGTCAAGGGGGGGGGTAGCCAAATCTTAATACAAAATTTAGTGCCGACTCAGCCGGCCGGCGAATAAGCGGGGGAGGGGGGGGGGCGCTTTTGTTTTTTGTTTTATAAAGGTTAACTTTACGTTATTATCCTATTTTTTTAATCCTTTCTTTTCCTTCTCTCTCTCTCTCCTTTTTTTTTTTTTTGGCGGGGGGGGGGGGGCCAAGGCCCGCTCGGCCCCCCCTGGATCCGCGCCTGCCGTTCTCGACTCTTCATCCTTGTCTGAATCCAGTTCCCCCCCCCCCCCCCCTTACCGCGCGAAGCGCGGATGTTTCATTTAATTATCAGAGAAAGAATATGGTGCGTTATACCGTTTTCGACTTTTAATTCTTGTCTGAATTCAGGTTCCCCCCTCTTGCGCGAAGCGCGGAAACTTTGACATTATTTTAATTAAATTATTAGCGGGGAAAAGGACAATTAGTTGTACCGTTTTTTACTCTTAATTCTCGTCTGAATTTTCAAATATGTTTCTTTGTCTGCTCCTTTTTCTTCCTACGTCTTTTAACGTTTTGTTCTGCTCTCTCTCTCTCTCTCTCTCTCTCTCTTTCTATCTCTTTTGACCGGCGTTTTTTTTTGGGGGGGGGGTGGAGGAGGGGGAGGGGGGGGGCGATCCCCCATTGCACCCTGTAGTTGTAGTCTCTCTCGAAGTCGTCACATCGGACAAAAAGTCACAGTTCGTAGGGGAAAAAAAATTGCCGGCCGACTTTTGGGGTTGGGGGGGCAAGTGCCCCCCCCCCCCCCTCCTTTAACGACGCCCCTGACACAGTGCATAATCCCCCAAATTCTCTGACGAGACGGCGAGCAAAAATATATTTTGTAATTAATTGTTTGTAAGGGAGGTTTACCAGAGGTGGGGATGCAATTGGGGGTAGACCTACCCTACATTTTCTGTCAGTATTTTTTTATATACCATATACATTAATGTAGGGTACACCAGATGTTGCGGGGCGAGCCCCCCCCCCCCCCCCCCCCATTACCCTTTTGTATCCGCAACTGAACAATATAATATTTATCTACTTTTCAATATTTGGGCAATAGATGCAGTGCACCCCAACCCCTGAAGAAATTGTGCTCTCGCCAGTGAGAAGGGGCACAGGGGTCGCTGCCTAGGGGGGGGGGGGGGGGGGGGAGGGGGTTATACATATTGTTATTTTGTCTCTTTGTTTTTTCTTCTGCGAATTCGAAGGATCGAGTCTATAGTGACTGCATGGCCTCAGATGTACATAATATAATGAATTTTAGAATATTTAACTCGACATTCTCATGCATTAGATATCTCGTTCGCTCCCCCTCCTCTCTCTCTCTCTCTCTCTCTCTCTCTCTCTCTCTCTTGGCTCCATCTCTTTCTCTCTTTTTTGTTGTTGGGGGGGGGGGGAATGGACGTTTAAAACAAAAAATTATGTTTGGGCTCTAGATAATAGTAGGGTGTGTCCCATGAAGCCCTTTCGTTGAATCTAAAGAGTGAGAAAGGCAATTATGACTGCTTTCAACACTGTACATGTCCCATTTTATGATATATTTTTTTTAAAGCACAAAACGTACGACCATTCGGTACAAGGGTCTGAAAACCAGACTATTACTTAGGTGATTGCAATCACTTATGTCGCTTTGACAACTTATGGTCGTTATATTCCCACAAAAAGCCATTTCAAACCCTTTCCGAATTCCGAAAGGCGTTTTGAGGGAAATTCTAAACACATATTGTTTTTCAAATGCCGTTGGAATTTTGCCTATTTATTTCGTTGACCTGCAAATAGGACAAAGTACCTTAAAGTGAAAGTCTGATTTTCAGACCCTTTTACCGAATGGTCGTATGTTTTGTGCTGCACAAACATTACATACTCATAATTCCTGCAAAGTTCTACAGAATTGCATTATGTTGGCTCCAAAAGGGACATAGTATCTTTAAGCCTCTAGATCTTGTGGCTGAGATGAAAAATATCAAAACGACAATAGACCATTTTGAATTCGTAATGTAACCAAATTCAACGCATACGTCTTTGTGAAGTGCCTAAATACAAATATTTCATTATAACTTCATTCACATAAATAATTGCATATCAATAGTAAGAATTCAAAATGCGGCATATATTAATTATATCGTGTATTAGGTAGGGCGACCCATACTGTTTTCTAACTGGCAACGCACCAATGTATGCAGTCCGCAATCTGACTATTGATATGCAATTATTCGTTACAGGTAAATGAAATAATTTGTAACGAGGCACTTAACAAAGACGTATGCATATAGATTTGGTTACATTACGAAATGGTCTATTTTCTTTAGGATTTACCAAACAAGTAACTCAGGCTCCCATTCATTCACGTATAAAGGAGAACAAAATCAAAAACTTAAACAAAAAATCAAAATACATAGATAGTTTATTGGTTTCCACAATATCTCATTTTACAAAGAGAGTATTAAACAACATATTGACAAATGATTATGATATACATGTACATACAATACCCGTACACACCATTCAGAAAATTGTCCTTTAATCAGTTGAACTTAAGAAATAGGGCCTATAGTTATAACTTACACAAAATGTTGTTTAGGATTATCTCATCAGATTTACTAATACATCATTCTCCCTATTTTTAGGCAAAAGACAGGTAGGTAAATTATCAACATAAAATATTTTATATGCATCACCGTTTGTCATTTTATAAACATTTACTATTATTTGAAGGAATGGTTAATCACGTACTTGTACAATGTATTGTTTCCATGTGTCTTTCCGATGATTATATCTATATCTATACGAGAGAGAGGAAGAATAAAATGTCTGCAAAAGGATACATTGACACCAAGAATAAATGCGATCAAGACATGTACATGTATGAGTAATGTATTTAGCATTAAGACATGTATGCTTG
>JAVYIG010006706.1:0-113041 GCA_035222895.1 Strongylocentrotus droebachiensis | reverse complement strand
ATACTGCTCTGCATGTATTATTCATAACTTTGGATTTATTGACCAATCAGAACGGCCATCTTCCCAGTTGGTTTCGTTCGTGATTCGTTCATTATCAAAACATGTAAGAAAAGAAATACGTAAATAAGTTTTTGCTTATGAGGTGAACATAATATAAATGATAGATACAAAATATCACATTCAAATCTATTTTTCATACAAAATTACAATAAAATAGGAAGCATTTGATGACTGATAGACGCTCGGCGTCTATCAGACATGTGCCTTGTTTAAAGGCTATCCTCTATCATGCTCTTACCCCCCCCCCCCCCCCCCCCCTCTCTCTCTCTCTCTCTCTCTCTCTCCTCTTTTTCATCTCCCCGTTTCTTTAGTTTCATTTTCCTCCTTCTTCTTTTTTTTTCCTTTCTCTTTCCCTCTTTTCCGTCTCCTTTCTCTTTTTCTTTTTTCTCTTTCTTTCTTCTCTTCTCTTTCCTTTCTTTTTCTTCTATTTCCTCCTATCCCTAGAATTAAAATCGTAATTCTTCCATAAAATGTTCCTTTCTTTATTGAATTTTACTAAAACAGCAAGCTCAATGGATTCCCATATGCTAGTAACGTCATAGTCTGTAAGTAAGGTCATAACCAAAGACATTTTCTGAGCTATAGCGTATGAATATAATTATAGGGGTCAATCATTCTTAAACCACATAAAGAAAAATCATTACACATGAATTGTCTTTTGACCCTAATCATTGCCCCCATTCCATATGAACTAATAACAAATTGTATTCAATGTTTTGAAAAAGGATTTTGGTATCTTAATACATAACACAGAGAACATAATTATATAGAAGTTGAGGCAATAATAAGGGTCTTTACGACACAGATCTTCCCCCACAAGGGATAAGTTTCTAGCGCGCCAACAATTCAGAGTATTTTCAATTCTCGCTACCCCAAATAGCGATTCTGCCGAGATCCGGGGAAAATCCTGAAATCCGCATTGCATTATGGGATAGCTTTTCGACATTACAGCTTCCTGTGCAGGCGTTCGTGATCACAACCCTCTCTTTCACGGTAGAGTTTAACGGCCTTTTGTGCTAAAGTCACTAATTCTGCCCGAAGCTTTCCATTGCATATTATAATCTGTACCAATTACACTGATTGGCATCGATTTTAGCGTGCGTGAAAACTCTGCACAGCGAACACAGGCGCTAGCGCCAGCGGGATGGGACTCTATACCGGAAGTTGTAGTGACGACCCCGAGAGAGTGAAAATTACCTCGTCTCGCGAATTTCGAGATTTTCGTACCTATTTAGGGGTAGCGAGAATTGACTTAAGTTTTGTTTCTATAATTAAGGTCAAATAAACGGTTAGTATTCAAAGAAAAGTGTTTTCCCAATGTCTTAAACGATTCTTTATTCCATTTGAAACCCGTTTTAGATAATGGTTGTTGCAGTCTTGCAGAGATCCCCGTTTGGAGCCAATTCACATAGCCTCTGATTTATTTAAGTTAAGCTTACAACCCGAACAAACAGAACATTTACCAATGGTATCAAATAATGAATTACGAGAGAGAGGAGACCCATCGATGAAACATGTAGAGTCATCTGCTAGCAGGGAGATTTTAAGATCATTACCTTCTATTGGAATACCTTTAATATTAGTATTTTGACGAACGGCAAGTGCCATCGAAACGACTAATATAAATAAATAAGGGGATATAGGACACCCTCACGCGCGTAGCCAGGATTTTATTTTAGGGGGGGCGGTAGTGAGCACGCGAAGGCGTGCGAATCACTTAAAGAGCGCGCGAAGCGCGCTCCCTATAGGGGGGGTGGGTGCATGGAGGGGGGAGTTTTCCCCCCTCCTGCGCGAAGCGCGGAAGCTTTGATAGAAGACGATTTGTTGTACCTTTCTCGACTCATAATCCTTATCTGAATTCAGTCCGCCCCTCCTGCGCATAGCGCGGAATTAGCTTTGACGTATTATTAAACAAAGAAGCCGATTCGTTGTACCTTTCTCGACTCTTAATCCTTATCTGTATTCAGTCCCCCTCCCGCGCAAAGCGCGGAAGCTTTGACGTTTCATTAATTTATTAGAGAAAGAAGACGATTCGATGTACCATTCTCGACTCTTGATCCTTATCTGAAATCAGTTTCCCCCCCCCCCCCCTCTCGCGCGAAGCTTTGACGTTTCATTAAATTATTAGAGAAAAAAGACGATTCCGTTGTACTTTCTCGACTCTTAATCCTTGTCTGAATTCAGTCCCCTCCCCCCCTCCTCCTGCGCGAAGCTTTGACGTATTATTAGACAAAGAAGACGATTCGTTGTACCCGTTCTCGACTCTTAATCCTTAATTTGAACTCAGTTTCCCTCCTTTCCGCGCGAAGCGCGGAAGCTTTGACGTTTCATTAAATTATTAGAGAAAGAAGAAGATTCGTTGTACCGTTTTCGACTCCTTTTCCCTTTTTCTTCCTACGTCCTCCTTTTTTTTTCCTTCTCTTTCTCTCTCTTTTTTTTTGGGCCGGCGTTTTTTTGGGGGGCGACCGCCCCCACCGCCCCCCCCCCTGGCTACGCACCTGGACACCCTTGAAAAATACCTCTTTCCATATTGAATTCTTTTTTTGAGATTTCCATAATTAGTGACATCACTTCTGAATAGAAAGTGTTAATACAGTCATTAAACTTATTACCATTTTTTGTTAAAACAAAAAGTCATGAGAGACATTACGCCACTGCCCCTGAAAGGTGAGCCCCCTGGAATGTTAATTGCCCCCCCCCCCCCCCCCATTCCCAGACTGCTTCCGGCGCGCCTGTATAATTATCATTTAATGGGTTACTTTTAGTTCAACGTTATATCCGCCCTGTCCTGCTATCAACACATCCTATAGCTATCTGACTTTCCTTCCATTGTTTCGAAAATACGAAATTGTGTGCATTATGCATGCAGAGTTAAGTGGAGGGAAAAACTCGTCACACATCCTCACTTATGTAATGCTCTGGCGACATCCTCATTTGCGTTTTTTTTCTTCATCATTTACTACTCGATTTCCTTCATGTTGATGTCACATTTATCATAACTTTTCTTATAGTAAGCCATATAATTCAGAAGCACTTAATCCATAGGTCTGTAGGATTAAACATCGATAGTATGATGGAGTGGATATTAAAGGAAAAAAAATATTAAAGAAAAAAAAGAAAAGAAAATGATGGAGTGGATATCTAAACCGACTCCCCATGCACCGGCCCATGCCCCTCTATGAAATCCAGGTAGTTACCCCATGAATGTGCCCCCCCCCCCTCTTTTTTTTTTTTGGGGGGGGGGCTGTTTGTCAGCTATATTTAGGAATATTGTTCCGACATTCAGCAATATTCCATATAGGCTATACGCCCCGCAGGCCAAATAAGATTTCATGCACCATCCTAGCTCTATAGGGCTAACACATCTATATAAATATTGCAAGTAGACCTATGTGTACAAAACATTGATATCAGTCATCAATATTAATATTCATTGAAATTATAACGTTAGGGTTGACAACCTTTAAACAACCTATAACTCAGAATAATAGGCCTATCAGAGCCATTGTTTTTTGTTTAAATCTATTTCTAAGGGCAGAGCATCCAGTATAATTATATACAGTCATGTACAATTAGAATAATATAATTTAATTGATTGTTTTTGGGCTTTAGAATAATGTTACTTCTCAAAAAACTTCAACTAGTCTTCACATCAATTCAGATAGATTATCCAGCCTCGCATAATTTATAATTCATTTCCCGTACGGTGATCTTCGCAGGACCTGTAGGCCCTTCTATTTTTAAAAGCTGCTCAAAGTCAAAGTTGTTTAATATATGCGGCATACAAAGATTGGAATTCTGGATGTAAATATTTTTCTTTAATTTATCAATAAGAAAACAAAAGCATTTTTCATTCATTTGCTACGAATATTTTAGACATAACCGAACCGGTGGGGTGAAGGTGACCTGTTTGTTTGACAGTCTTATAGTGCTTGCTTTTGTTAAAGGTCATGCTGCATGTAACAAACCATTAACGCCATTATAGGTCAAAACGTATTCTTAGTGTTAATGCCAAAAATCCAACCTTTCAACAATATTTTTCCATTTAATTGTATCGTCAGTGGGCCCCGTTAGCGTAAAGAGATCAAGATAATGTTTTTAGTTTAAAACAAAGGATTATCCGTTCGGTCGTCTCGTATGCTAATGAGCCGATTATTGGCTCGCAAACTGCCTGCGCCATGGCAACATGATGGCCTTTTAACACCAGTAAATGTCGACTGTTCAGTTAGATCTGAAGTTTGTTACCACATTCTTTCTTATTTGATTGAGTCCATATTCATTGACTGGAATATTTATATAAAAATCTGTCTTGCAGCCGTTACTGGTTGAATTGTACATTGTTTGTACATATTAAAGGGACTTGGAAACATTGTTCAGATGAGAGATAGTGGTGCTAAGGTAGTGACTTCAATGCTAGATGTACAATTAAAGATATCTGAAAATTTGAGTGAAAAAGGACCATTATTTGATGATACAAATTGGGAAAAACTGATCTGATTGATTCCTTAATTCTCCCAACTATATTATTACAATTTAATTACATTTTGGGTGAATGTAAATCGTCACAAAGTAATAAATTGGCTCTACATACCATTCCAGACATTTAAGTGCTGACAGATTTTTAATAGCCTGTTTTATGTCTTTTTTTCATGGTAAAACGGTTGGAAAAATTCAAAAATGGTTGGGAGAATTTACTGTTAATCTCTGTTAGAGGGTGTTGCACAGTGACGCCTTCAAAGAAAACCATAGATATCTTCGTGGTTTGAGAATTTTCAGGATTTGTTGCATGTCAGAGGGTTAGTACACGATTGATATAATGTGGTAGTATGAAATATTATGAAAGATTACGAATGTTAATATTATATTCATACTTACAGTCAAACGCAGAAATTCAGAAATTGCAGAAAATTTAGGAGGCCGTGTTTACTTACATAAACAAAGTTTATTCCACTAAATTCATCAACTTCAATCAATTTAGCAGGGCGTGTACTATACTTAGGCCTATACAAAAATAGTACGATGGATGATACAAAATAGATAAAAATGAATACCCACAATGGATAAGTAATAATATTGGCTTAACGATGAAACCATGCATGCGTAAACTCCTACACTGTCTTCTTCACTTGAGGCCACCATTCTAGTCAAGCGTTGCTTATGATGGCGATCTTCTGCACATTTCCACAGATAGTTAGGAAAATAATTTAAGTTCATAATATTTTATAATAGAAACATGTTCGTTATTATGATATGTAAATCACGTTTTTGACATTTTCAAGATTTCAAGCTTTATTCATTCCATTCAATAAAAATAAAAAACATATGTACATCAAGAATATTACAGGTGTAGAAAAGAAATACGAATTATACAAACCTGAGAAGGTCATTGATCAATACATACAAATTATTATTGTTTGCATATTTGTAGGATACTTTATGTTTAAATTTTCTTTGTTATTCAGATATTGTACTTGGAAAAATGCAGAAATTAAATCAAATCAAACTAATGAGGAGGATCGCCTTGAATGTGATGGTGCATGCGTGACTAATATTATTACTTCTATTCAGCTTCAGTTCTGAAAGACGACTCCACCCTTGTTTAATTACATGCTATATTTCTCCTCTCCGTTCTTTTAAGGGCGCCGACAAAAAAAAATCGAACATTCAAAGCTAAACTTAAACAAAAGGATGATCCACACCCAGAAATGTTCATTGATGAAATGACGCATTTAAAAAAGCTTAAATGAACTGCACAATAATAAATTGTATGGTTTCATTCTGGAGATTTATGTAAATCAAATGATTCACTGGACTACGCTATGATTACTAAGACGATTCAAAATAAATTTAAATGGAATCAGTTTCGACGTTTCTCATTGCTGTTGACAAATTTGAGATATGTTGTACATGAATTTCTGTCAATTCAATTTTATTTTATATCTGTTTCCAACAAAACATTACAAATCAATTGTATCCATTTACAAAAATTCAGGAATACATATTGGAAACAGAAGGGTTCTCTAAAAAAACAATACTTGTACAATAATTGCGGACCCCTCAAATAATGTCAGCTTTGTCAGCTCTCTCTGTCAGCATTTTTAAAAACAAAAAATTAGTCATTATGGTCAAGGAGGTGTCGATATGATGACTTTAAACACCTTTGGCAGAGTAATGCTGGCAAGACCGCCCCCACATCGTCATCTCACCAAATTGCTCGATGCGCAAATATTAATTATTCATCTCTTCGTTTTCACCGACAATCATGATCTCTTCATTTTTACCCGCCTGGGCTGGACACGCTGAAGAGAAACTCACTGTATGAGATCAATCATCATGATCGAAGTCATCATGACTAACAATATTTTTTGCTCATTAGAAAACAAAATAACATTTAACCTGTATACACTCGTTGTTTTGTCCAACACTTGTTTTGGTATTCCTCGCTATAAACAATAACAACACAACATCATCCTGTCCTTTATAACTGACAAAATCTAACCGATCAAGTTTGGGTTAACATATACTTGCTCGTTTAGATTTTGCCTTCCTTTAATTTTGGGTGTGGTACTTGAGTCATTGACAAACAATACATTTTGCTCATTAGAAAACAAGATACAATTGGACCTGTATACACTCGTTGTTTTGGTATTCCTCGCTATAAACAATAACAAACCAAAACCATCCTGTCCCCCTTATATTATAAGGAACAAAATCTAACCGATCAAGTTTGGGTTAACATAATTATACTTGCTCGTTTAGATTCTGACTTTCTATAAATTATATTTTGTGAAAGGACGATATCTTCCTTTTCAGCATTCTCAAACAGTCAAATATCAAGCTTATATAAGTTAATCTGCAGCCATTTTAGCTCGGAAACGACTTGACTTGATTCCTCTTTAGCGTATTTTCTGTACACATCAGAAAGATTGATGTCTTTGGAAATTTTTCTCATTGAAACTTACAATGGTATTGATCAAGGATGACCTGTAAATGCGGTTTTCGAATGGAATTACGTCATAGATGGTTAGTTCTCACTCCCCATTTAATGTTGTTATGTAGCAACGTGAGCGTTTTCTAAACGTACCATTATGACACTAATGTATAGAGCGCCGACGTCTAAATAATGAAAACGCTATAGTGGGAACACACTCCATGACCAACGAAGGTGCACAGCTGGAATAGACAGAGGTAATACGTTTGTGGCAGCTAATATTGATGGCCGAGATCATCCTAGCTCGTCAGGCCACCTGTAGTTAAAGCAGCATTTCTTTACCCCACTGCCTGTTAAGGTGTTAAAGAGCGCACGCTACTCAATGACATAAGAACATAAGAAGAGAAAAACATCTGCCACGTTTTGTTTTCACCACATTTTGTAGAAAAATATTTATAGCTTAAGGTTGAAGATGAAAACGGTGTTTTTGCTGCCCTAAAATAATTGCTTCATTACTTCTTAAACAGGTTGGTGACCATCAAAATATCATCATGGATGTTTTCAAGATTCATTAGTCACATTTGTATTTAACCTGTACGGCTTCATTGCTCGATGAAGAAAAATGAATATTTCTTTTTTTTACATAAAGATATCCAGTAGTTTCTTTTCCATGACTTCTGTCTCTTAGTCGAGGCTCCTATATCGTATAAAATGAATAGATAGGTAAACAATTGCACAAACATATATTTATTTATCAAATATTTATTTATTTATGTATTCAGTCATTTATTTATCTTTTCATGTGTTCATTAAGTTTTGTTTACAGTATTTATCACATTATTTCGTCTATTTTGGGCAGGGTAATTCCTCAAGTAGGTTTATTTCTAGGCCACTGTGCAAGTTATCATTACACTTCTTATGAATTACTCGTATTGAATTGAAATTATACATCAAGCTAGTTTGTAATACTGAACCAAATGAAGCAATGTACAACAAAAAGTAACACATCAGAACTTCAAAATGTTCAACCTGAAACTTAAAAAGCAACAAGGCAATATAATTTTAGCAGCATAGTACACTCAAAAAAATGTAGTGCTATTTTTAGCACTTGGAGGGCTATATTCAGCACCTTTTCAGTGCTCGCATAGGGACTGCACAGCTAGTGCTATTTCAGCACAAGTGCAAGTGCTAGTTCAGCACTAGTTTAAGTGCTATAGATAAGCACTAAAAAGTGCTAAAAAAACACTTCAAGTGCTATGAATGTTGGGCAGGTGGTGCTAAATAACACCACAATCTACTCTGAATAGCACTAGTAGTGCTAAAAAACTGCACAACTTAGGTGCAGAACACAACAGTTTTGTAATGTTTAGCACTACTGGTGTTATATGTTTTAGCACTCCAGGCGTTATATTTCATATATAGTGAAATTATGCAATTTTGTCACACTCACACACAAAAAAAAGACAAATAAATGACTTTATATATATAGTTGGTATTTTATTAACAGTTTAACCAAAAAACACTGTTGCAGTAAAGGCACATGTTGACAAAGTTCTGCAATAAGCCAGAACATATGCCTATGTGGTCAAGGTGGATGTCCTTCGTCATTTACCACTTTCAACTCTTACAGGAAACATTTATTAAACCAACATCCACAAGAAGAACCTGAACCTGAAGCTGTACAGGGTATGGAGGGTCTAGTTGATGCTGATTTGGGTGTTGCTGTTGGTGAAGTGCATAATCCTGCAGCAGATGATGCATTTGATGATGATGATGATAGGATAGGCCTACTACAAGAACAAGATGGAGCAATGCATAATGACAGTACAAGACACTATGAATATGACAGACAATGAAAGCGGACAAAATATACAGTTCCATAGGTAGACCAAGGAACATCCCTTCACTGCTATTATGTAAAAATGTGTAGAACAGGTGTCACATGCATATTCACCTGTTTTACACATTTTACATAATAGCAGTCAAGGGATGTTCCTTTGTCTACCTGAGGAACTGTATATTTTGTCCGCTTTCATTGTCTGTCATGTTCATAGTGAGACCAGCTGCATTTTTCATTGGTTCTCTTTTATCAAACACCAACATGACCCATGCTATGACAAACAGAGTGTTATCTGCTGCAACAGCTTTGAATACTGATGTTGTTGACAGTTTAAGGAGCAAAGTTATTCAGACTTTTGAGGCCTTGGGTATTGACCTGGAGAATGAAGAATGTAAGAATCTCTTAGCTGAATTTGATTCAAAAACAAATATTCACAAGGTAACAGCTATTATACTAACCGACCAATCAGATCAGGTTATGCAGTCAGCACTCGATGTTAAGTGCTGCATATTGTTATAGCACTCGTTTTCAGCACTCAAATATTCAGCACGTTTCGGTTTCCTTGTTAAAGTTAACCCGTCAAGTGCTGATTTTGGCACTTCAAGTGCAGAATCTCACTCAGCACCCAACATTTAGCACCTCAGTTTTTTGAGTGTAGAGAAATGCTTAAAGTCATCCCATTAGTCAGATGACAAACATATTCTTTAAATTTGAGAGTTCATGTGCTTTGTATCATTATTTTAAGAACTGCAGGAAAGTAAAACATAGATGATTAGCACAAACTGTAAAGTTTATGAGAATAAATGTGCTACAATGTTGGAAATTATTGGATTTTCAAACAGATATGCGATCACCACCAATGACCATTTGAAGCATTTTATTTGAGGCCATTATTGAAGAAAAAAAGATAATATAAAAAATGTGCCTTGGCGCCTTCGCGCAATTTATGGGGATATGATGCGTAAATTTGATGCATAACAACAATATTTTTCAAAGTAAAGTAAAGTCATTACTTGACAAAGCCCTGAAGACCATATACGATAAAAAAAAAAGTCAACTTTATATCAATGGAAAGCTGAATGAACGTGCTATACAAAAAAAAAGGAACAAAAACATCTTTTCTCTTTCAGTATTGCACAAAAGCAAATAAAAACATCATTTTCCACACCCCTCCAAATTACGGGTCAACAGGGTTCAAACTTGCCGCTGTTACGGTGAACCACATACATGTGGACCCGATCGGTTCTAGCTGAGGCTATGATCCGTACTTAATTAATTCAAAGTCATTTTGAACATGCGTAAACTCCACGAAATTTTATGTCATACAGTTGATAGCTAGTTTTTAGGTCGACAACTTCCGATTTTCAAAGTGTTAGATTTCGAGTTTTCAGAGAGCTGTTACTCCTCTCGGACATACATTGAAATAGCATATAATTGATATTATATTTTTGATCAATGTCATCCTGTTCGGTGATTGGTCAACATAGCATCATGTGACCAAACATAACATTGCTATGATGTAACCGTGACGTCATCCATGGTATAAATATATATATATATATATAGTTAAGATTTGTTTGAAGAGCTTTTTATTTTTCTTCGAGTAGAATATATATTGATGTGTTATGTCAGTTTCAAGTATTATGTTGGTGATGTGAGTTCGGAAAGATATAAGAAAAATCCTTTTATATATAAAGTAGTTTCCTGCTCAGACGTGTTTATGCTATATCCATCTTCAAGTTTTTAAATTAAGAAGTCAATGAGATATTCATAAGACAACCTGTCTATGCAGAAATATAGTTTAACCGTGTCATTTTTTTTTAAATCTGTCAATGATTAATTAAAGTGATCTTTATATGACGATCAGCACACTCTATCTTGTCAATAAAGGTCACTTTGGCGTTTAACAAGCTACAGTTTCGATTACATCGTCCTTCTCGCCTCTAGCTATCTATCGCATCCCGGTGAGCGAAATATTTCGCTCCTTCGCTTATGTTTTGGAAATTTATACCCAAAATTCTGGGGAAATAATAAGATGTACACAACTAATTAGTAGAGAAATGGAACTACATATACAATATCGCACAAATTTAGGCATGTGGGTAATTAGGAAATTAGGACACCAATATGTACAACCTCCGAAAGTCAGCTTAGTGTTTGGGGTATGTTACTGTTTCTGATATTCATTCCGTCACTTACCGCATTTAACACCACTTGTACAGTCTATAACAGTAAACATGGCACATGTATTTCAGACATAATTAGATCTTCAAATGATACATAACACCTCGTTAAAGGGGTAGTCCGCCCTGATAATAAGTTGGGTTTAATAGAAGCAGAAAAATGAGAGAAGGTCGGTTCAAGTTTGAGCAAAAACCGATTAAAAATGAAGAAAGTTATGCATTTTGTAAGGTGCGATTAACCTTACACAACACAACTCTGTGACGTTTCTTGCAAGCTCGCCTCCAATTTATCCTGTATTTAACAAAATTCAAATGAGGGCTGCACTGAAAAAAAAGGATGAATAAATAAATAATCACATGTTTGTATCAAAGTATACATCATCTCCAAACCCAATTGGAAGAGATTATGTTGATAACCCAAAAGAAAAAACGGCACTACTAACAGCAAAACAAAACAAATGATAAGTATTGGCACATGGAATGTGCATACCTTAAATCAAGATGGAAAACGAGACATTCTACTGAACCAACTTGAAAAATTCAAGTGGGAAGTTATTGGAGTCTCAGAGACTCACTGGAAAGAATCAGGAGATTTCACTGAAGTAGGATCTTCGCTCTGATCTTTAACAAAAAAACACAAAAAGCACTCCTGGGATATAACACCATACCCCCTATACATTCCAAACACAGGCTGGAGCATTAACAATAATCCCGGTGTATGCACCGAACACGGCAGACGGAGAGGAAATGATAGACACATTTTACGACCAGCTTCAACAAACAATAGATGACACTCCTAACAAGGACATTCTGATAGTGCAAGGTGATCTAAACGCAAAAGTAGGGAGAGACTGGGACACCTGGAAGAATAAATAATATAATATAATAATAATGAACATTTGTATAGCGCCTTTTCTACAAGTAGATACAAAGCGCTTAATTAACATATACAATGAACAATTAACAAAATAGAAAAATGCTTAACAACAGACATGTATGTAACAATATAGGAATGAACAAAATAAAGGGGTAAGACAGGTAATAGAAGAGCAAGAACAAGTGCTGGTAAGCGGGCGTGGATACGGAGAAATGAACAACAGAGGAGAAAATCTTTTGAACTTTTGCATGGCTAAACATCTGGCTATCGCAAATACCATGTTCGAACAGAAGAAGGCAAGTCGTGAATGGACATGGGAGTCGATAGATGAGAGGACCAAAACAAGCTAGATTTCATCATGGTGAAAAACAAATGGAAATCAAGCGTCCAATGCGCTAGAAATTTTCCAAGTGATGATGTGGCCTCAGACCACCAACTGGTTATCTGCAATTTCAAGCTACGATTCAAAACTAGACCCAAACAGAACAAAATGAAGCGATATGATGTGTCAAAACGGAAAGTTGAAACTACATTAAAAAAAACTACCAGGACATTATCGGAGGGAAGTTCAGACCTTTGCTTGATCACTCTGGTACCTAGCCATAGGTAGCATCTGGGAAAAGATTAAGCAAGCATTGAACAGCACAGCAAAGGATGTTCTGAGAATGAAAAAGAATAGACCTCAGGAAGCATGGATTTCACAAGAAGTGCTAGATCTCAGCGAAGAACGCTTCTGACTCACTCTGTATAAACAGAGGGACCCCTCTGTAAAACAACATTGTTATGCTAACAACGCTAAGTAGGGCCATCCCCCCGTCTTCCCCCTTTTTTTTATAAGTGTGTCTTTATGATTTGTAAATATATTTGGTGATGTTTTTTTAAATGACGGAAAAAAATACAATACAATACAATACAAACAAGCCAAACAAAATGACCCTTCACTGAAACCAAGGTACAACTTTTTATAAACAGGAAGACTGGGGGCTATAGAGAAGCGTGGCTCAAAGACTTTTGCAGTAGAGTAGAAAACACACACCAAGCTGCTAAATCAAAGGAGGTTTATGCAACAATTAAGAAAATCACCAAATCAGCATCAAAGAGAATGCAATCAGTTAAGAGTAAGACAGGAAGAACTCTAACAGAACAATCAGAAGTAAAGAAGAGATAGAAAGAAAACTACGACGAACTATATAATGAACACAACCCCCAAAATGACACAGTAGCAAACAGCCTACCGAATAGCTCTTCAGATGACCAAGAGCCAAAGGAGGAAATTAAAAGTGCAATAAAAAAAAAACTCAGTGAGGATAAGGCACCAGGATTTGATACAGTCACTTCCGAAGAAATCAAAGCAGCTGGAGAAACATGAACAGACATTTTTCACTATCTCTGCAACTAAATATGGGAATCTGAGACTTTCCCGGTGGAATGGGGTAGAGCAATAATAACCCCAATCTACAAGAAGAAAGATAAAGTAGACTGCGGGAACAACAGAGGAATCAGTCTGCTGTCCCATGCAGGAAAAGTACTGACCACAATCCTACAAAGGAGAATTCTCAAAAGAACAGAAGAAATCCTCTCTGAATCCCAGGCAGGATTCAGACCAGACAGGGCTACGACAGACCAAACATTCACGCTCATACAAATAGCTGAAAAATACCTGGAAAAGAACAGAAGCCTGTACTAATGCTATATCGACTTTCAGAAGGCTATTGATTCGGTATGGCAGAAGGGCCTGTGGAAGGCGATGGGATGTTTTGGCTATCCTAGCAAGGTAATATACGACTGCTACCTGCACTGCATGAACAATCCCAGAGTGCGGTCAGAGTAAATGGAGAGCTGACAGAGTGGTTCAAGACAACCGTTGGATTCAGGCAGGGGTGTACCATCTCCCCACAACTTTTCAATATACTCCTCGAGCTAGTTATGATCATGGCAATGGATGAATTACACGTAGGAGCCAAAATTCAAGGAACCTGCATAAACAACCTACGTTTTGCAGATGATCTCGTCTTAATAGCAGAGACACCAGAGGAACTGCAGACACTTGTGGATAAAGTCTACAAGCCAAGCTGTGACATTGGTCTGAAGGTGAACATAGCAAAGACAGAAGTGCGAGTTATCAGCAAAAGGAAGTGCAACCTTAACATTGACATAGCCAACGACAGACTAAAACAGGTTGAAGATTGTGTGTACCTGGGGCGAGAAATAGCAGAAAACGGCTCAAGTTCAAGTGACATTAAGAACCGTATCAGGAAAGCAGAGACAGCTTTCCAAAGACTAAATAACATCTAGACATCAATAAGCAAAAGTAGTCACACGAAGATGCAACTGTATCAAACACTTATCCTCTCAATACTGCTTTATGGGGCAGAATCCTAGACAGTAAGAACAAAAGATAGCAACAGGCTTCAAGTGTTTGAAATGGCATGCCTCCGTCGCATAATGGGAGTGAAAAGACTAGACAAGATCCGAATCACACACATCAAATAATCCCTCAACCTCGATCAAGAAGTTATGGACAAAGTCTCCACTAAAAGACTCAAATATTTTGGTCACGTCCTAAGAATGAAACCCACAAGATAACCACAAATTGCTGTTGAAGGAAACGTCACAGGGAATCGACCCAGAGGCCGTCCACCCAAAAGATGGCTTGAATGCATCTCAGAGGACTGCAAAGCAAGATCCATAACAAGGCTGATAGATGCATCAAGACTGGCTACAGACAGAAATACCTGACATACCATCACCATACAGAATCCACCACGAGGCCCTATGCCAGCGTGGACGACATAAGTCAAGTAAGTCAACGTCGCCATTGATTGTATAGTGGCTTTTAAAGAGAAGGTTGAGTTCTGGGAAGAGGTGAAAAATAATTTGTGAGCATTACTCATTCTTATTATGCAAGTGTGGAAGAACATCAGTTAAGACATGTTCCCTGAAAAGCATGGCTCTTCAAATGCCTTCATATTCTAAATATGCATGTAACATCGTAAAAATCGGGGGGCCGGCTTTTTACGCCACGTGTTCGTGTAGTCCCATATACATCTTTCTGTGCAAGTGTTTGTAACTTTACCAAGACTTGGCCAAATTTCTTATAATTTTGATGATTCCAGAACCTTGCAATACACACAAATTCTTATATGCTAGATGATCAACCTTTTCTGGTCGGTTCCACACCGTTTCTTTCACAATGCAATCGCATGACCACAACTCAACTTCATCTTTAAGTGGATAACGCCCACAATGATTGTTTACTGGACTATAAGTTAAGTGGATAACACCTCCAGTGGTAGTATACTTGATTGTTAAGAATTTTAATTTCTCTCCTCAATAACTCGACTTTCGGGGCTGCACTGAAAAAACAGGATGAATAAATCAATAATCACATGTTTGTATCAAAGTATACATCATTAAAAAGCTTGATTATCAATAATCAATAAGTATTATCAATAAATAACTCGTGACTGATTTCAGACAATCTGAAATTCTGGTTTCAGAAACCAAGTTGTGCTTTATGTGTTTATAAAGAAAAAGTATCGATTTGGGTTGATTCTCTGTTGGAAATACTCATCATTTTAAACCGCATATTTTCATCTTTGATATCATAATTATGATGATGAGAGAAGGCTCATGCATGAAAGAGCAAGGACGATTTGTAATTAGTAAGGCACATTGACATTATTTTGTTCAGCTGCCTCGTTCATTTTCTAGAATAAATTGTCAATGTGTCTAATTAGTTGCAAATTATGCTGCTTATTCATGCAGCCATGTGTGATCCGTATTTCATGATTATGGTCACATATGAAATAAGAGAACAAGAGCCCTGAAAAATGCTGATTTGTGTTTTCTTTCAACAATTATTAATTCGAAATTATTTCATGCCTTTTCGGGCTGTTTTAAATTTTATCATGAGTGACAAATTGATAAAGTTGTTGATGTCACATGAAAGAAGAAGATAAAAACAGCTCTGCTATCATCACCAAAAATAATTTGATATTATTGAATGCATTAACCACTTGGGTTTCCTTTTTTTTCATGTACACCCTGTAATGTGGATAGTATTGTTTATACATTTTTTCTCAAATTAAAACTTCGAACAATGATGACTTAGTTAATACGAGCAGGTGGGTGTTGAAGCAAAAGTGAGATGTGCCCGACATAGCGTCATGATACATAATTCAGACACAGAAATAAACCTAAACATGTATATTGTTTATTCATGTTGTGTAAAACTTAAATGAATCGTTCTCATATACAAACTAAAGAGATCATGTTTAGTTCACTTTGTAGAGGTGTCGTGGTCTAATATAGATACGTCGTGAATCACATGGTTAGTGGTACGAGTCCCGACGCGGCACTGATGTCCTCTGGCAAGATATTAATCTACATTTGTCACTCTCCACTCAGGTGTAATAAATTGATCCCCCGAAGAAAACACTCTTTGAATGCCTAAGGGGCTTATCGTGGAAGCTCGGACCGGTATAAAATATCATGAGGCTACACTGGGTAAACAAAACTTCTTTTTTTTTTTTTTTTTTTGGGGGGGGGGGTAGTGTTCGACCTTACATCACATTGGTGTCACAAAACCCTTGCTTCATATTGAAAAACGTTTTAGTTAAAACAATCTATTTCTCTGATCTTAGTACTTTCTTGTAGAGCAAATTTCCATGTAATTTCATTCTCGGTAGATCTGATGTTTTGTACTCATTTTACGCTAATTGTGGAAAATCAAGATATTATATAACTTAACCGGTTCAGTCTAATCAGTGCTTATCAATTTATAAATAAACATACTCTCGTTAGAAGTGCTTGTTTCATGTAACCACGACGACTCATTGAAATTCAAAATGATAACGTCACACTATGTGCTTTATAGATTTGAACCAATCAACACCATTCCCATAAATAAGCCACACCTACTCTATGACGTGCTACCAGGCTAGCGCTAGACGTTGTAGTATTGCATTGCATCGTTTTGTTAAAGCGAAACTATCCCAGCTACAAAATAGCGACGCCTCGCGAAAGATTTGTCACTTCGCCGGAGCATGAAACCTAAACTCGCATCGCCAAAAAATTGACTCCTAGAGAAAAGAAGTATATTCAAATTTACAAAGTGAAATTTCTAATCTCAGGGGAAAGTTTTTCTGCTACGAGTGAGTCAAGCTAATCGTCTGTTTTTGTTACTCTTTGGTTCGAAGAATCTTCTTCTGCTTCTTGCTCATCTCTAGACCTGTCATCATGTCAACCAAGTACAGAATATCAATTCTTGCTCTCCTATTGGCGTTTTTCTCTTGCGCAAAAGCTACAGATGAAAAGGTGAGTTTTCCCCCTTCTTAAATTCATATTTAAACATTTCAGTTTAATCTGAAAAGAAAATTGCATCTTCACGACATATTCCTTCAAATGTCTTTCTTATTATGTATTATGATAAAGAAATGAGTGATAAACTTTGGCCCCGGCCCGTATTCTATAACTTAATTAAACCCAACGTGAGTTTCAAAATCACGTTAGACATTGAGAATATTGTAAACCTATTAAAATAGACTTTAAACCGGGTTCAAACCCTTCATTGAGCGGGAACTTGATTAGAATACGGAGCAGTTAATTCCATTACATCTTTAACATAAAATTAAGAAGAAGATGAAGAAGAAAAAAAAAGGAGCGATTTAATGTCAAATTCTGTGGAAAGTTAGATATCTATATACCAAAATGCTACGTAGAAGAGTCTCCTATAGAATCTCATCCGGTAACTTCGATTTCAGTCAATCAAATGGAGAATGTCTCCCCCCCCCCCCCCCCCCACCCCCAATATGTATGTAGTTCATTTTAAATGATAAATATTCTCTTATTATGAGATAACTCGGCAGTTTAATTGGTAATCTCTTTAAAGCTTTTTATGGTGAGTAATAAACACTTGGCAATTGAAGACTTGAATTAAAGACTCCCCCTTCATGATATTTTGAGGTGCAATTCAATCCTCTCGAATGTTATACCATTATGTGCAGGGGCGCACTGGCTATTGAAAGTAAGTGGATCTTTTTTTCCGCAAAGGGCCTCTTGGTATTTTATTGGCTCGAGGGACCGTCAATTTTTACATTGAGGATCAGTTGATCAATAAAAGAAAGGGAGAATAGTGTATGCGTACGCACTGAGAAAAAAAAGTGAACAGTTAAGAAGATTTTCAAGAAGCTCACTAGGCACAAGGCACACATTTTTGTTTAAGCTACCTCAAATTTGTTAATGTATATAATGGTATTGGTTCAGAATGCACTAAAGCGAGACAGAGCCAATTTTATGTGAGATGGCATCGATTCTGTACGATACTGTGCTGATCTGTAAGAGACAGCGCCGATTTTATGAGATGGCGCTTATTTATTTGTGTGATGACACTTATTTCTATATTACAATTTCTTATACCTTAACATTATCATCCGTTTGAATGGTACTCTCCCCGGGAGAAGTTTCAGTTGCTGTAAAGATTTTTTTTTTTTTTTTGGGGGGGGGGGGGGGAGGGGCTTGCCCCCGGTAGATAAATATCACGTGCTCGCTCTAGTAATTGAAAAGAAGTCAGTAAAAAAATCTTGGCACCAGCGGAGTTTGAACCTGCCATCTACTGCCATCTTATTGAACCTGCCATCTTATCGGTGCAAGCCCAAACTTTCTTTACAACAATTATTAACATCCATTGTTAAGTAATCCAGCGGTTCAATCGGCGCTATGGAAAAGAAGGGTATTTACCCCCCGCTCCCCCCCCCCCCCCTCCCCCTCCCACTCCGGGGTCGGAGGGATCGCATGCGTGTTTCCAAAATGTCCGGTAAAGGTGTACTTTTCACGCACCAAAGTCCGGCTCGTAGTACACAAAAATTCGGCCCGTACTGACTTTACACAGCGGACTTAGTGGGTGTTTTCAAAAGGAGGGAACATGCATATGCGTACCCTAAATAAAACTGAGTGGGGGAGGGCGGGGTATGTACAAACCCATGTCAACCCCCTCTGGATCCGCTGATGAAATCAAATTGTCATATTCACCTCCTGGCTGTTGACCTGATAGAAGGTTTACCAACTTTTCTTCCATGCAATCAATGTTTTTTTCAAACAATCGAAAACAAGTAATACAATACAAATGTTGAATGAGACGATGGTGGAATATCAATCTCAGTTTGCACTTGCATAATTTGTTATAAAAGTAAAACCGTCTTGTAAAATCGTGCAATGGATTTGAATCAACCGCATTTCATTATAATTCAGAGCCCGTCTTTTATTTCATACATTTTCGATAACATGTATTTCGCCTGACATGTTGTCAAGAGATAACGGAAACTAACTGGAGATAAGTGATTGAATTCACGATTTAAGACACGTGGTAATACATCAAGTCCCAAATAATTAATGAAGAATGACGATGAATAATAATATTGATCTAATGTTCTGCTTTCTTCATAAGATGTGAAGTTAGTTCACGGGCTGTGATATATTCTGCTACCTTATATTTATTTTACTGCAAGAGGGAAAATAGAGTTCATGGCCCTGATTACCATGTGTTACGATGAGCATGAGACGTTTTGCATACTAATGAAAATATTCGATCATGTGGTTTAAATGGCATTAATCAAACTTGTGGTGATAAATGCGTTTACAAATGAGATTAGATTTATCCAGTGACATTTATATTACTGAACAGTATGGCCCAAAGTACTTTCGGCCGCTAAACCCTAATGCTTAGATTTTATAGACGAGATTAAAAAAAATAAGCAGTGTTTACCATAGTTGTGAGAAGTAAGACGGAAAGGGAGAGAGAGAGAAAGGGGGTGTGCGTGTGTGTGTTTGTGTGTGTGTGAGAGAGAGAGGGGAGTTTAAATAGAAAAAAAGATGGGCGAGAATAATGATATGCTGTGCCAAAAAGTGAACAATGTGACTTGTTTAAAAGGTGGAGCAGTCTCTAATAATGTGTGTCTTTGATGCTTTTAGAATAAACGGCTTATCTGAATTAGTCAGAAATAACTTTTAACAAATTCGGTAATACAACCATTCAACTGTGTCCCTTCCCCATGTTCAGTTGAAGCAGAATGGTCAAACTGTATCCTAAATGCTCATACTGCAGCAGTATATCGACGAGTTGAACTCGGCTCGACGGTGTTGGCCTAGAAATTACGTCAAACGCTTATCTCAATCAGGATTTCGGTTGTATTTTGCGGGCTTATTTATAAGCGCGCCAGTTTTCTCAATCAATGTCAGAGCACAGAAACCCATCTAATTGAATATTTAATTCGACAGGTGGCTCAGCAGGTTTAGCTACTCCACGCCTCTTGACCTACATTACATTTAAATAGGGATCGTAGCTATAATGATTGAGGGTGTATTCGTTTAGCAGATTTGAAGAGAAAGGTTATTCACTTCCTCTTAAGTATTAGAAATCGTTTGAAAACTACCGCTGTTTTTAATCAACTTTGCTCTTAGGGAAGTGCTTAAACAACAATCACTAGACAGACATTATTCTCTCTATTTCTCTAGAGCAATTATAATCATTTCCAGAAGTTCTTTCTGAAGTGATAATATGATTTTTTTTTTTTAATAATTGAATGATCTCTGACCTGGAAAACCGCAATCCTTCCGCATCAATTGTGCACACCGTCACTTATAGTTGAAAGGCTACGGGCATTGTTACTACATGTATATTTTGTAATGCGATAATTACACTCATCACAACCACACAAATATATGGCAACAACTGGCGGTTACGAACACAAGTATCACGTGTTATCATCAAAAGAAAGAAGGAAAGTCAAACGACACATTCTTCGCTCGTTTTCCTTTTCAAGCAAAATTCAAAACTCGCCTAAAACGTCTCAAATAATAATTGTTGAATCCTTCATGTATGCGACCCACAAACACGACAAATACTCATTTCATGTTATGACATCATACCAGTTTAAAGTGTCAGGATGTATATGACAGTTTATGATTGACGAAAGATTATATCGAAATATATTTTCTAATAGCTTATGTATGCCTCAAAACAATTAAAATGAATTTGAAAGCGCTCTTTCTATCTCCATTTTGATGTACAGCTTATCGGTGAGAGAGAGAGAGAGAGAGAGAGGAAGAAAGAGAGGTGTAAAAAGACATTACATTTTAATCAGACGTAATACAGACGTAATTCTCATATTTGTCGACGACATTGTTAATGATTCTGACTGAATGTCAAGTCTTAAGAAGGATTTATCCCGTAGAACGATTGCTTCGTTTGATTTATGAACCATATAACAAAAGTCATGATGGTAAGAAAGGAGGAAAGAGTGGGCGATTCTGCAAATATATTGTCATATTATGGTAGGTTGTTTATCATGAGAGAAACCGTGGTGAAAGCCTCGCTCAATATACAACTGACAAGCGGATATTACCAGGCATTTGAATTGAAAGGTTTCTAGTCTGTGGCCTTTGAAGTTTGATATAGTGTAAACCTTTGCAAGGAAGACACATTCGCATTTTACCACGCAACCGTGGATAAAGCAAACATCTCAATTAAAAGTATAAATCGAATGACAATCATATCATTACTCAATGCTAATGGGACGCTACACTCGGCTGGAAAAAGGCTTGTTTTAAACTGAGAGCTGGTATTCTGCTAGGTGTCTGACGAATACACAAAAATATATCGATCTGGCTTTTTAATGCAATATGAAGCGAGCATATTTTCCTCCCGAAAGCATAATCAGGGTGGAAGCTTGAGTGACGGGAACGGGGGATGTCACGCAGCGCATCGATTTCTACTCAAATATCTCCTATTCCTGTGCAAGTACACATTACCATCTCGTCCGAAAAAACGTATCTTATCAAATATGATTTTGCCAAATTTGTCCGATATTCAAACATAACCTGGCTTGCTGAGGCAGGTTCTCAACTCGGTGAGTTAATAAGCAGACAGATAATCAATGAAACTGGTGCGCTTCAAGTCGATTCATCATACAAAACATAGAAGTAAATTAGAGACGTTAAATTCAAACCAAGAAGAAACAGATCGTGGAGGAAAATTGAATTTACCTGATGAACCTGGTCTTAGGTGTCAGATCCTAGCATATTATCAAAACATTTATTCGAGTGTGACGTATCATATTTCCTCATGCTCGAAGCATGACCGCTTCCTAATATATTGACCTGAACTTAACGCCATTTTCGGGTTAAAAATACGGTTAGGTGGGAGTGGAACGAAGGTCACTCTCATGCATTATTGTAATTATGTTGCTAACATTTATGGGGGTGGGTCGATTTTGTGAAACTCTTACGTACATGTAGGTCATTTATTGATAAATTTTGGAGATGCTCTACTTCTTGCTACTTCCATCCCCCTCCCCCCCCCCCCCCCCAAAAAAAAAGAGAGAGAAAAAAAAGAAACATGCTTCTAAAAATACCCAATTACCAGTTGCATTCTACAAATTCAATTTCTTTTTAGAATGAGCTTATTATATGAACAATCCTCAGTGTCTCACATAATTGATCAGAAAATAAGTAATATATTATCAAAGCATGCTGAGAATCGCCCCAAACCACAAAAATAAAACCCGAAAACAAAAGGACATAATAACTGTACATGTTCAAGCAAAAACTAAAGTCCTAAATTCGTTATTTTCAGTTCATACTACAGTCACTTTGTATAGTAAATAAAGACAGCAGCAAGATAATCAGCGAGCCAAATTAAAGGAGATTCCATGAGTTCCCAAAACTAGGGTTATAATTTAACACTGCCTTGATTGTATGACCACACCAACAAGTGTTGCAACACATCCATCATATAATTAAACTTAATTCAACTTAATTAAATGTTTCCGTTTCATTATATACATAAAACAAAAACAATAAACTGTCATAATGTGTAATGCCATCTAACTGAGATAGACGGGGATAGAAGATGGAAAGAGGGTAAACAAACTAGTGGGACAGAGAGAGAGAGAGAGATAGAGAGAGATAGAGAGAGAGTGTGTGTATTAGAAAGAAAGAAAGAAAGAGAGAGGTGTGTTTGTGTGTGAATGTGTATGAGAGAGAAAGAGAGAGAGAGAGAGAGAGAGAGAGAGAGAGATAGAAAGAGGGAAAGGCAGACAGAGAGAAGGAGGGCATTATTTTTCAAATAATTTAGCTATGTTGGTGTAACCTTTACAAGTGATGCGGTTTGGAGGACCTGGAGACGGCGCGCCCAATTCTGTTTCGCGTCGCGTATGACATCACCGTGATATTTAAGAAATCTCCTAATTTGATTACAGACTCGTAGAATAAACTTGCAAGTTCAATCGCGGCTGCATATTAATAGCATATGCGCTATTTTAAGAGCCTGCACATTGATAAACCCATGCAGAAAAACGTGAAAAGGACGGGTGGTCTTTTCGAATCAATAACGAATGCCAAATAAGGAATGTTCTATACGCACGTTCTCATTTGGGCAATTTTCTTCTTCTTCTTTTTTTTTAAAATTGATCAATCTCATCTATCTACTCCATCACTTTCGCTTTTTCCCCCTTTTTCGACTTCGCGAAATGAAATTGATTTCATGAAGGGAAATCGGTTTAAACGTTTATTTCGACTAACTTAACCACTTGTACATTTGATTCTTTTTTTAAATCAAATTAATCTTGTCACGTTTTCGGATTTTATTTGTATGCTACTGTTCATGCCATGTTATTTCGTGTGTGGTTTTCTTCTTCTCGTTTATGCTTGTAGGCAAGCCATTTGAGAGGTGATCCAATCAACATTGCTATGTTACGGAAAAGCGGAGATGATTCAGTAATAGAAGATTTCTATTCAAGAGAACTTGGTAAGTCCATCCAAAAACAAATCAATCAAGTTGACGTTCCAGTCAGTTGATATTTTTTTATTGAAATAAGTGCTATTCGATTAGTTGATGGATGAGTACTGGCCTCCGGATGGAATACAAGCTCTTAATAGTTGTACATTGCCATTGCCGTATTTTCCTCTATTTTTTTTTTTTTTTTTTTTTTTTACTGAATATGCGTTTTACTCACGAAGTGTTCTTCAAACTAGCCTTATCACTGCAAGAGAAAGGTTTATAGCTTTTAGCTTCTACAATAACACCGCATGTTAAACATTTTGAGAAGGGACTATCAAACGAAGACAATTTTGCTCATGACACAAATGGCAATATTTTTTTTTAATTGCCTTTAATGTGTAAAGATTTACCGTAAGATTTCCATGATCTTCATTTCGAATGATATATTATATAAATATTGTGGACTAGTATCGTAATAAAGAACCTTAACCAAAATGTAATGTGCCTATGATTTAAAAACAAAATGGTTGACGTAGCGGCGCATGTAGCACGAAATGATTCTCTTTTTGAAACGTCGCCAAAATATGTTATAGAAACAGAGTCAGGGAAACAAGAATGCTCTAATGTTTATTTGTAGAATTAAGTTGATTTTTTCCTTCTAAATCATTACAGGATTTGAGAATTGTGGAGAAAGACAAACAAATTTGCTATAAAATGCTCTTGACCTGCTCTTGTGTTGTCATATGTGTATTGCCTAGGGAATAAAGCCGTCGCCCAGTAAAATAACAGATTTTTTTATATAATGGGGTAGCCTAAAGATATTTTGTACAAAAATACATTTGTGCTGCACTAGATTACTTAGTTTTAGTCATCATGAATTCAACTGTCCGTGAAATATAAAACAAGAGAAATCGAAACGTACATTAACAGATAAGCATGCATGCAGCGTCAGCGTCAGTATCGTTTTTTCCTGTAAAATCTCTTGATATTCACAAACTAAACTTTTCAATAGTTCAAAAGTCTTCCGATTTTGATAGCTATTACTTGGTAAGTATTTTAAAATGACAGCTTAACTGCATGAGTTCAGAGAACATTTTTAAGAGTCAATTGAATAAAAACAAGACAAATCGAAACTTACATTTTCAAATGATTAGCATGCTTGAGGCAAAGAAAGTTAAAAAAACGAGCTGCTAGAACAATTGCAAACAAAAGTTACGAGACTCCATCAAGTGAATTGATTAACAATCTGAAATGGATGCCAATTGAGAAACGTTTTGAATTTCAGCGTGTTAATATGATGTACAAATGCACACATAATTTGGCGCCATGCTAATTACGAGAAAGTTTCATTAAAGTAAGTGACATTCGTCAGTATAATACGAGGCAGGCAGATGAAGGTTTACTTTCTGTGCCAAAGTATAAAACAGAATGCTTTGAACATAACCCGCTGGTATCTTCAATTATAGCATGGAATAAGTTGGACAGGTCATTGAGAATGGTAAATACATGTTTAAACAATCTTGCAATATTGATTCCCAATAAGGCAAAATGATAAGAGGAATTTTGTTAGTGTCTTAACTAAAGTTTTACTTTAATTCCTTTTAGCTTTCATACCGAATATATGCTAATAGTTACTTTTCATCGGATTTAAAAACTATTTACCGTCTATAATGTTATATTAAGATATTATAAATATGCAACAACTTTTTCTTGAACGAAAAAGCAAAGCAAAGCAAATCAAACAACCCATTCATTCATTACAAGGATACCAAATACTTTATATAATGTTCTTATACACTGTAAAAAAATAATAGTCGAAATAACTCAATAAAATTGAGGAAAAGAATTGCCATATTTTCATTAAGTAAATATTACCTACGGCATCTTAAGTAGAATTTACTTATTTTGCTGAATAAATTTTTACTGAGTTAAATCGAGTTACATTAACGTAAATAATTTAAGTATTGTAATCATTTTAGATAATTAAAAAAAAGCTATGATAGGATTACATATTGCACGATTTGGTACCCATCTAATCTAACAAGTAACATCCACTAATCATTCATCATTCACTACTTCTATTTAAGATTAAACCGTATATATATATCTACCACCATCACAAACTATTACATACGCTTCAATTCGACACATGTTGAAAGGCTCCAAATTTTATATATACTTGATCGTAGCATCTTAAAAGAAAAATTGGTTAACAATTTCCTGAAATATCAAGTTTTGATTTGTTTTGAACTGGGTAACAATTAAAAATTGTCTTGTCTTTGCTTAGCCATGTTAAATGAATTAGTAAATGTTTTAAAGTCCTTAAATTTTCGTTCAACCACAAAAAAGAATTGTTTTATTTAAAAAAGAGTTTAATTTGGTCTTAATGAATATTCATAAATTATGTAAATATTTATATTACGCACTGCATCGGTCCTTACTTTAAAAAGATAAGAATAATCAACATAAATTGTTTGAGTAATACGTATAATTTCTGATTTTGAGTTAAAATTACTAAATTAATACAAGCTGAAATAACTTAAAGTTCTTATGTATTTGATTTTACTTAAATATTCCACGTATGTTCTACTAAATTGAAAGTTTGAGTTTTGCAAGACTTAAATTTAGTGCGTAAGTGGCAAAACTAATGTTTTCAAGTAAATTCTACATGGAAAAAATACGTAAAAATTACCACTGAACAAATTCTTTTTTACAGTGTACTTGTTCTTTGTTGCTGTTATGAGTTTATGTTTATGATTTTGTTATTGTTGTTATTTCTTTTTTCCTTATTATGTTTCACAGGGCCTCATGGAAAACCACCATTATTAATGATAATGAGATCACCCTGTCTAAATATCAGAAATAAATAAATAAATAAATGAATGAATAAATCGAAACTTGCATTTCCAGATAAGAATGCTTGAGGCCAACAGCGTCATTGTCGTTTTTTACCGTAAAATTTCATGATATTCACAAACTACACTTTTCAATAGTTAAAAAATCTGAAGATTTTGATAGCTATTACTTGGTAAGTATTTTAAAACTATGGCTTCACTGCCTGAGTTCAGATAACTGGTTTAAGAGTCAATTAATCAAAACAAGATACATCAAAACGATCATTAACGGTCAATAACGTCATTATCATTTTCTCCTGTAAAATCTCTTGAAATTCACAAACAACACTTTTCAAGAGTTCAAAGGTCTTCAGATGTTGCCGATAGCTATTATGATTTTGAAACTATGGCTTCACTACATGCGTTCAGAGAACTTGTTTATGAGTCAATTAATCAAAACAAGACAAATCAAAACGATCATTAACAGATAAACATGCATACATGCCTGAGGCCAATAACGTCATTATCATTTTCTCCTGTAAAATCTCTTGAAATTCACAAACAACACTTTTCAAGAGTTCAAAAGTCTTCAGATGTTGATAGCTATTTAGTGATGATTTTAAAACTATGGCTTCACTGCATGAGTTCAGAGATCTGGGTTTAAGAGTCAATTAATAAAAACAAGACAAGTCAATTGCTCTTATTTTGTTTTACAATACTAAATAAGCTTTATGCATTCTTTTGAGGGTGTGTGGAGGTGTATGTGGGTATCATTTTGTAAATATTAAGCTTTGCTTTGTTATATACTCTCGCATTCTTCTTCCGAAATTGCGCTATTCAGATACATTGCATTCCGTGAGATACTGCTCGACCAGCAGCAGATGGAGGAAGATATCTTCATAGCGTTCCCGTCGAAAAGCGAATGGGGGGGGGGGGAGGGGGAGGCGCGGGGGACATAGATACCCAACACTCCAAATATCTTTGACCGTAGGGTGTGGCAGATGTTTGGTCAAGGTAGGTCATTCTCCAGTAAGGGGAGACCTGAGGAATCATTATTCTCTCTGAATGCCTCTTATTGAGAAGTGAGAAAGTAGAGCAGTACCTGACTTGATGAGCAAAGACTCAAATAGTGTCGATGAAGTGAGAAAAACAAGGCCAGATAAAAGGGTCAGTTGAAGCACTTTCCATTAGATCACCGAGCCTTCCTTGTTGGAGTAATTTCAGAGGATAACAGAATGGATTTTTATAGATGAAAAGTAAAATTGGAGATACGCATCGAGAAAAAATTAGTTTGATTTACACTGTTAGAAAAAAATTAAACAAGTTGTTTAAAATTTTAAACAACCACAAGTTAACCGGTGAATCGCTCAACTGTTGTTTAAAAATTAAACAACTTAAGGTTGTTTACGTTTTGAACACTCAGTTGTTTAAAAATTAGAAAAACTTTTAAACAACAGTTGTTTAGTAATAAAATTGCACAACTCGGTTGTTTAAAGAAAGTTGTGTAAATGTTAAACAATAATGTTTAAATTACTAAGCAACTGTTGTTTATTCAATATTACTGCACAACTGGGTTGTTTAAAAGGAGTTGCTTAACATTTAAACAGAGCTGTTTAATAATGGTTATTACCTCATTTGTTTAAATTTGTGAAATGACCTACTGGAACCACTCCTGCAATAATCACAAAGATTACACTGTAACATGTAGAGCTTGTTGCCAATTAACTTCAACATTTTGTTCATCATATTCATTTAACCGTGACAGACAACATTATTTTTTGTCTCTATAACTTCACCTAAACCCCATCGGCGAAGCCGAGAAGAACCAAGTCGTCGCCTTTCCCTTGTTCCGCCATTTTCGTCTGCACTGCACTGCATACTGCATGCGCTATGCATGTACTATGTACGTACTTTGTGCATATCGTATGTGTGAGCGTAAATTGCAATCGCGTATCGAGAAAATGTCAACGCGAAGTCATGATTGGTTAAATCTATCACGTGATTTTTCCCCCGAGACTTTTTAAACAACTCTGTTTAATTAAATCTTTTTGTTTTTCAATACATAGTTGTTTAAGCCAATCGAGCACTGATTTTTCGATTTTGAGCAACGTTGTTTACGTTTTTAAACAACATTATTTTAAACAGTGATATTTTAAACACCGTTCTAACTGTGTATAACGAAGAAAGAAAGGAAAGACGACAAACTTAACCCAGATAAAATGAACAAAAAAGATGTTCATATGGGCCTATTACAGTTCAGTGGTTCGTGAGCACTTGTACCATGTCCCTCTCGTGATAAGTGAATCTATTTTTTATTTTTTTTAGTTTACAGTGGTGTATATTCTCTAAATATTCTCTTGGTATTTTTAACCTGGGACTTCATCTTGCTCCGCCGCTTCAACACATCTTATGCAGACAGATTGTTGGATATTTCCGATGACGCGCTCAGATTCGTTAGCTTAATTTGCGATAACTAAAGTTTTTGTCGATGAAAATTATAGTTGACATGCCTCGTTGACCGTTAATTGACTTTCAAAGGATATTCCAGTCACCCTGCACGTCGTGGCGTTTCTATGCAAAGGCTAGAGGCACAGCAAATAGCTACAGCACACGGTCACTCGATTCCCCGTATCTCTCCTATTTTCATTTTGTTATTGTAAATGTAATTTTCATCGGTAATTCCTCGCTCCAGTTGTCGTCAGATTTCTATTTTGTCTCCCCTCTGTCTCTCTATCTTACTCTCTGCTTGTTTCTCAAATCCCCTTTCCTGCTCTCTCTTAGGGCCTATCTTAGCTACCCCATGTTTATCTGTCTTTCTGTCAATGAATCAATATTGTTTATATTCGCAGTATGATGAAAGAGCAATATATTGTAAATTCTTGCATGTTGAGCTTTAGGGGTCAAGGGAATTCTGACGTTGAACGATTCATCCTGATTATTATCTAAGAAGCCATGATTTCTAGAAGTTATTTCAATCTGACGCATATTTTTTGTATGGCACCAAGGAGGTCCCAACGATTGAAAAGGCATAGAACACTTCATGGTAAAAAGGTCTGACATTTAAAAAACGCGATACGGCAAATATTTCTCAAGATGATGGAATCAGAGTTTCACCCGGGAAAACAATGACATTTAAACACTTGTAAGACCCTCTTTTCTCATATCTGTGCCTCCAGCCTCTACTTGTTTAGACCATGAAAGACGTGATCCTATTTTCGTTTGAACTGGTTGTACTTTGGAGATGTGGTCATAGGAAATGACGTAGGCCAAGTTAAATATCTGGTCAAGGCATTCAGTCCAGCAGATATACGATATCTTGTTTGTGAGGCAGAAAATCACATATGATTTGAAATTGAATTTCGTATATTCTCATGATAATATCTATGTAAATGAACAAAATGTATTTATAGGTAGAGTTAATATGCCGTCGCTTTGATAGAACAATGACATAATCATCTTCCGTAACCTTAAAATGGAGTCCCGGGGGGGGGGGGGGGGGCGTTTCATGAAACAATAAATTATTCGCTGGTTTTCACCAACTAATATCATGTTCAAGTTCACCGACAATTCTTTAGTTTATTCTTTAGTCAGCGCTGACTAAATTGTCGGTGAACATGATATTAGTCGGTGAAAAACACCGACTAATTGTTTCATGAAACGCCCCCCAGGTATATTGCGAACCAGGGGTAAATACAAATTAGGAAAAAGAACGTGATTGTGCTTTTTTAACTTTGGTGATTTGTTGTTCCTTTATTTTTTGTGTATTTCATTTTGTTTTCTTTGTTTTCATTTTGTTTTAATGTTTGTTGTTTGTGTGTGTTTTTTTTCTTTTTTTCCTGCTGGTTTGTTGGTATAGGCATTTACGAACAGTTTAATATTCACAAGATACAATTATGAATGGGGATTTAGATGGAGCTGTACAACATCACATCCCGTCCAAAATATCGGATCTACGTACTTGAACTAGAATTGAGTATTTGTAGAATATAGCATGAGGATATTTAATATAAGGTACAATATGAGAACATTGCGGATAAAAATCAATATAGAATAGAACTTGAATCTTTTCCCGTGGGAGTCTATGTTTGAGAGAACGTGCATTTCTGTTTTTAGTTCGAATCCCTAAACTGCAGAGTTAGTAAGCTTTGTGTAAAAGCACGCAGAGCGAGCTGCAGGGTATTTATATTCCATTGAAAACCGAGACGGATTTGTTCAAATACACGTGGAAGGTAAATCTCTCTCTCTCTCTCTCTCCCTCTATCTCTCTCTCTCTCTCTCTCTCCCTCTCTCTCTCTCTCTCTCTCTCTCTCCCTCCCTCCCTGTCTCTCTCTCTCTCTCCCGAAGAAGTAAACTGAAAAGCCGGTTATTGTTGAAAACAAGTGTAAATCTCTGCATTGTACTGCTCCATGAGAGGAGAGGATATTGAGGAGAAATAAATATTGATTGAAGTTAATAATATAAATGAAAGGCTTAGAGAGAAGGAGCAATGAGAGAAGAGGGATAGGATGATGGCAGAGAAGGTAAACAAAGAAAACAAATTAGGGTAAATGTAAAAAGCTCTATTCTTGTGACTTCACATTGCTAATGAGAAGGCATATGGGGGTCCATTGCGCGAAGAAAATAGTATACATGCAGGAGAGTACGGGGATATGAGAGAATAATAATATTAACATGTCTTATGAAACAAATTAGGTTGATTAAAAAAATGCGTAATTTTTGTATGAATTGTTACTTTTTATATTCCTTCTGATGTACTAATCCTCTAACATGCAAAAAATTGTGAAAAAATTCTCAAACAACAAAAATATTTATGGTTTTCTTTGAAGGCGTCACTGTGCGACACCCTTTAACAGTGATCAACAGTAAATTCTCTCAAAGTGTTTGAATTTTCCCTACCATTTTTCCATTAAAAAAAGACATAACACAGGATTTTAAAAATCTGTCAACACTTAAATGTCTGGAATGGTATATAGAGCCAATTCAATGCTTTGTGACGATTTACATTCATCTAAAATGTAATTAAATTGTAATAATATAGTTGAGAGAATTAAGGAATCCATCAGATCAGTTTTCCCAATTTGTATCATTAATAATAGTCTGTTTTTGCTCAAACTTTCAGGTTATCTTTAATTGTACATCTAGCATTGAAGTCACTACCTTAGCACCACTTTCTCTCATCTGAACAATGGTACTAAGTCCCTTTAATGATAATAATAAATTCTGCAATGTTGATCTACGACGTTTTCACTTCAAAATCGGCTGCAAGGTTTATATGTCGAAAACTATTCAATATAATAATCCGACCTAGAATTCGCATTCTCCTGTCACATTTTATGACAAAGATTGCATTCTATGAAATGTAATGTTTCATTACAAACAAAATGATACGTATTCTACAAATAACACGACTTTAGGGTTAAGCTCAGTTTAACTTATAAGTCGAGTTTTCTAAGTAGACTTATTGGCACTTCCTTGTACTTTCACATTCCAACTTGTTCGATGCTAACGTAAAAGCAGTGAAAACTCTTTTCGCAAGGGAGACCAGCTATAGCACTCCAAGAATCGTAGTTTTTATCGGGTTAGCATCCCGTAAGTGTTTTGGGGTGATCTTAAACTCGAGGCTCTAAAGCCATGCAAGATTCCATTACACATTTTGACATGTATGTGATAGTAGCTATTTCCTCTTAAAATGATGGCTTTAGATGTACAGAGTGCATCTTTAAAATTATTAGGATTGACGTATTTATGATTGAAATTTACACCATTTTCAATAAGAACAATTTCTTATTTATGCGGTACCAAAATATCTCTATAAAAAAATATATCAATGTAGATAAGAGGTAGTTTAAAAGAAAACTTCAATAGCTAGTATCCACATGATCTTGCTTCGAATCAACTTTTAGTTTCTCATTATTTTAATCGTTTTCCCCAAAATTGATAATTGGTGGGCTTAGTATATGGGTCAGTGAGTTCATTTACATCTGAGCAATTCCGAGGCCATATTTCGGCGTGATAAATAAGTGGAAATTTGTCATTAAATTAAAATTCACTCTTGTCTTATCTACCTAGTTTTATCGTTTTCCCCTCCTATCACATCCCTTTTCATGTTCTCCATCTTTATCGTACACCTTTTTTCCTCTCTCTCTCTCTCTCTCTCTCTCTATCTATCTGTTTCAATTCAATTTCAATTTCAATTTCAATTTATTTATGTGTCCAACAAAACATTACAAATCAGTTATAAACATTTACAACAATTTAATGTAGAAATACATATTGGAAACAGAGGGGTCAACTAAAAAGCAATGCTTGTACAAGTGTGAACACCTCATTTGATACTTAGGAATAATGAGACATTTAAATTAAATCAACAAGTCCGTATTAACTACAAAAGGAACTACAAAGTTGGGACGAAAGGGGGATGCCAATAGAGACGAGAACGGGACAAGACAGTACTTTACATGACAAAGATAGAAGAACACAGTCATAATACAAAGAGCAGACAATGCAAAAAAAAGAAGTGAGAGATCGGGGGTACAGAAAATAATACAAAATGATGAGCTGCATGTGGGGGTAGAGAAGAAGATGAGGTAAAAGAAATGTGCATTAGAAAGGAGATAAGCATGAGAAGGCACAATATAATATATCAAATTACATTTTTAGTCAGCGAGAAGAGAATGATCTTGTATTCAACAACAAAAAACAACAACAACATATACTTCAAAGAGGTTTATATGATTGTAGTAAAAACTTTTTTTTTTTTTTGTCTTAAAAGTATTAATAGATGGAGCATTTATTATTTCATAACTTAAAGAATTCCAAAATTATGGAACTTCATATATAAATGTTTTTTGAGCTAAGAGGGTCCGCGAGAGAGGTAAATGAAATTCGTCCGAATGTCTTGTTGGGTAATTATGAACTGAGCAATTTTTAAAAAACATTTCTTGAAAAACAGATGGCAACATATTATTTTTTATAATTATACATAAATTGAACTAGTTGGAAAATATATAAGTCTTTTTCGTTTAGTATCTTTAATATTTTCAAAAAAATAAAGATTCATTATGGGAGCGAAAGGGGGAATTACAAATAAAAACAAATTATCTTCTTAGGTAATAACGACACTTTATCTAATGACGTTTGATGTGTGTAACCCCCAAACTAAGAGACCAAAGTTCAAGTATGGGAGTATCAAAGAACAATAAAGCATAATTGAATTAAGTTTACAATTATTGTCCATATGATTTGTCCACGAATACTTTTGGTCAACCGTTACACCCAAAAATGTATTAAATGAAACACACTCAAATAGGTTATTTTCAAAGACTATGTTTGCTGGCAATTAATCTATAGATTTACTAAATAACATATACTTTGTTTTCTGGGGATTCAATGATGATTCATTCGCTCTAATCTACAATAAAATATTACACATTTCAATATTAATTATTTCAACTAACCTATGAGAGTCTTTGAGAGGAAAAAATACATTGAGAGGAAAAAATACATTTGTGTCATCAGCTAAAAGTACGAAAGACAAAATTTCAGATGATTGACAAAAGTAATTAATATATAGAATATATAAGAGTGGACCTAATATGCTGCCTTGTGGAACACCATAATTTATATAACGAAGATCTGAGGAGTTGTCATTTAAAAATACATACTGCTTTGTATCCGAAAGATAGTTTACTGAACCACTTCCTTAATCCCTCTTTCTCGTCGTTCTCTTGTTGTTCCTTTCACAGTATGTCGAGTCGATATGATCGGGTTACATGGAGAGTACTACTTCAATTCCAGTCCTTCAGATGCCCAGACAGTTTGTGCTACCTACCTCCTTGGTGAATCCAATGATCTCGTCGAGATCGAGTTCACTCAATTTAACGTAGACTGTAATGATCCAGCCAATATACTTCAGGTAACAAGCACCAGATTTGTTTAAATTTTGTTTTATCCTTCTCACAGGTAGCACTTGTGAAACAACAAGGAACCGTGAACTTCAGTCTCATGAAATACAAGTTGAAATTTAAGCCATAATGTGTTATAGTGTATGTTCTATATTTTTCTTTTTAATGGGAGGAGATATAAGGTAATACTATTTGTTTTTCTTCATCTTGAATTTGTTATACATGCATTATAACATTAAATAAGCTTTGGTAGAATGGATGCAATTCAGTGTCCACGAACTTACATAAGTGTATCCATACATATATTCTCGGCTGCAGTTATGTCATATCATTTCTTCTTTGTTCGCCATAGAACGGCAAATCTAAAAGATTGTCATTATTATGAAGGAAACAAATTGAAGAGTCTGTATTATAATAAATGTCTTTTTAAATGTGAGTTGGTATGGCGGCACCTTCACTTGGTCAGCTCTCTGTCTTCGCCTACAAACTGGCTCAGGCGACCAAGGTTCGAAACTGAGTCAAGTGTTTTGGATGGTGACGTTTAAAGGTCAATTCATAGACGTAAATAATCATATATGATTCATACATTGTAAATGTTAATCATTGCTGACAACTCGTCTTATTTGATCCTATTCTTTGCCTATAGTTTTTTGACGGTTGGACTATGGGAGTGGGCCAGTTTCCAGGGGATGATGATCACCCACTTCCAATCACTGAACGAGTCATCAACGTATGTGACCAGAGACAGAGGGTCTACAGGTCCCACCAGAACGGAGCCATGATCACATTTAGACTTGGTCAACCCAATGCCAGCTTTAGAATCGCATTTAGACTCATTAACAACCCAGAACGTGAGTTCATCTATTCATTTCAAATTTCTTCTTTTATTTTTTGAGTGTAAGATTGCCACTTCATATTTCCACGGAGTATCTTCATAACAGAACATGATGACCGTCGATAATTTCACACAATACGATTAAAAAACTGTAGATATAATTATATGCAGGGTCATGCGTAGTGAATGAGGAAGGCTTATAGCATTTCAAAGAAAGCAACCCGTCTTTTGAAACGAAATTATGATCCTTTTCCTTTTCATTTAACTATTCGCTTTGTTTACAATACAATAACCTTGTTTCATTCGCTTCTACAATTCATTCAATGTATTAGTGGCCTATGTGAAATACAATGGTTGCGCAGAGTTTCTAACATAATGGGGGTTGTGAAATAAGTTTTTTTTTTCGTAATGAGTCATGCTGGGTCTTCTTTACTACCTATAGAAGACAAGATAAAACAAAATATAAAAAAGCTGTATCCAGCTTTCCTTCACGTTAATGGGTCAATGGTCTCAGCTGAAACATATTTGTCTCTAGGGAAATGTATAAAGTCATTTCCGTAATGACAAGGTTTGGGTAAAAGCCCTAACTGCACTACTCATGCGTATCATTAATATTCTTAATTTAGACGTTTTAGAAATGTCAATGAATATTATAGCAGAAAGAAAGGTCAGTTTGAATATTACTACCTTCTTGAACGTTACTATATATTATATAATCGTTAAGGACAAGGTTACTACATACTCTGTCTAACTTGCACTACTCTTTCTGTCCACTGAAAATCATAAAATGATCGCATGGTTGGCTAGCACATGCATATATGTAAATTTTATTTTGCGCCTTGCTCAAGCATGTACTTTGTTAGTGTGTGGGAAGATGTGTGGGTGCGAGAATGAGGGTTTTAATTACATTACCAGGCTTTCTTGCGATATTTTAGATTTGGAGATGACATGTGGCAGATGGGGACTGTTCATTTCCCTAACTATGACGTAGTAGACGTATACCACAGTCCAGTCGTTAATGAGTGTTAACCAGCTACTATGTTCTGCGAATGAAGGGTCCTCATCGTAACAACCAAAGTATGACTCGAGCTGAGGGATGCCACATCGTACTCTAAGATGACACGAATACAGATACACTCACAGAATTGCTAATTTTTTCGCACTAGGGCTCAATTTCAACAGGAAAGTTGCCAATCTGACCTTCTCGCGGTCGTTATTAAATTAAATGGTTGGATGCAAAGTGCTTTCGATCTTAAACACCCGCGAAATGCGTTGCTATGACTTCTTACCCATCCGGAAAATAAAGGGTTGGGTGTATAGACAAGAGGGGAATGAAAATAAATCAGTATTGATTGCACAACAAGATAGAAAACACAATACAAAGGTTAAGTGTGTTATCTCTTGACGTCATTTCAGGAACATAACTTTAATATGACTTGACACTAACTACGATCATTTACTTAGAAAATAATCAATTAGCACGAATATGTACAAAGGTTTGATTTTAGATATGAATTGTTACTTCTTAAGAACAAAAAGAAGAGTAGTATAAACCTTGTTTAAAACAGTTAAAGCGATCCTTCTCTCTAAAACCTAAATATGTATGCAAAAGAGGGGTGCTACACCCACACTCTGTCTGTGCTGATTCTTTGTAGATGGCTTTCTTGGCCAATTTTCACTGCATGTATGTTCCCGAATTAACATAATAACTAGCTGAAGCGTTATGCACTTTCTTGTTTCTAAAAAAATACATCCCTTCCCTTGAAGACACCGAACACCTTTAATACAGCGTCTCCGAATCGATCTCAAACGAGCCCCCTGTTGTTGCACGTGACTTAGCATCTCTCAGAGCGAAGTTCCAACCTACCAATGATGAGAGTCATGACCATAATAACATGTTACCACAGGGCTCATAGACCGTGACATCCGGAGCTGACTCTGTTTCTATTTCCCATCTCTTTTAAGCAGTCCTTTCGAAATAAAATCAATAGTGCAAGTATGGCGACACTGTAAGCGTGAATTGATTTGGAAGTTGATTAGGGAATGAGTTGTCACATTACAGTTCAATTGTTTGTACTTTATGTCTAGCCCACCCAATGTACTCTTTTTTCCTTCTTCCCTTTCCTCACTCGTTTCATAGAGCAGCATTCATTCACCTTTGTCACATTATTTGTTAATGCTTATCGAAAATGTATGCTACTTAAACAGGAAATATTATGTGATCAATTAATGCAAATGGAATTTATCACATTTAAATAAAGTCATGAGATGGCTTATTTTGGTTTAAAAAAAGGTTCCATCCCAATTCATGTTTTCTTAACAGTAACAAAATATACTCCTTTATCTTTCCTCCAATCGAGTCTTTTATGATCCATTTCAACAGTTTCGAAGAGGTTAGGCTTTATCCAAATATTTTGATTATTTACAATACACTCGTGTCGATGAAGATAAATTAATTGATCGATGCTTTCATATCTACATTGGATTTATCTCCACAGCATATTTTTCGATTTTTTTTTTTTTTAATATTAATTGTAAAACATGCATTTGTCTCAGTTTGCTTCTCTTGTGTAGAACAAGACAGTATTATGTCAATTCTCTATTAAATTTCTGTCTCTTCTTTGTTAAGTCTTTGGTTTTTCCATGCTATAATTAATCTGCCCATGTCCCATCCTTTGATGAAATTCAGGCAAAAAAATAGGTTTCGAATTTCCATCGAAACGAAAGTTGTCGAAAGGCAAAGGTGTCACATTATGTAGGCGACGACATTTACTCCACGGTCGAAACGATTTTCCATTTCTCAGCTTAAACCCTGGACTAGGTATTATACATCATCCTTTCATCATCGCTGAAACTAAGCTGATTCCTATAGTTGCCACTCAAACCCAACGCTAAACATCTGACGAATTAAAGCCGAGATTAGAAACCTAACGGAAGGATGGGAGAAATGGCTCCATTAATCAAACCTAGATCCTGCGCTGGATTAAGCTTGAAAATAAATACGAGCGGTTTGATTTCAATGAGGGAAGAAGCTTCTTCTTTTTCTTCGTTTGTTTCTTAAAGGTACTATTTCCCATTTGCAGCCAACATCAAATTCTGTAGAACTTTGCAGGAATTATGAATATGTCACGTATGTCCTATCTGTGAAATTTAAACGTTAACAGTGTCCTAATATTCAAATTATGCAAGGAAACTCGTTTAATTTCTAGACTTCACTGTCTGACACTATTGAGTGACTGACTGACTTCCTTTTTTTTCTTTGGTAATAACCTACATAAAATAAGCTGTACAGGGTATATACATGAGCATTTGTCTACATCATGATCACTAACCCAATTCCTATAACGGCCAAAATTAAACTGATTAAATCTCTGCGCAGCACAATTAACACGTTCGACCATTCGGTACAAGGGTCTAAAAATCAGACAATTAATAAATGGATTGCAATAACTAAAGTCGATTCGACAACTAATGGTCATTATTTTCCCATTTGAAGACATTTTCAAACCCTTTCGTTTTGAGGGAAGTTCTAAATTAGTATTATCTTTGAAATGCTGTTGGAAAATAACCTTTTATTTTGTTTGGCCTGCAGATGGGACATACAGTGTAGTTCCTTCAAAATGAGATGGTGCTTGTTTCTTTGCCTCCACCAATCACTGTCTTAGCAACGATGCTTAATATTTAAAGAAATATAATATGGCCTGACAAAAAGACATTCCCCTTTTGATTGATTGCGAAAAATATGATATAGCCTACCTTAGCCATGTTAGCCCAAGGTGGTCTACGATCAACCAACCATTTGACATGAGCGCAATCTAACCATTCTCAACAAAGCTCCTTTTACAATTATATTCTTGTAAATTTGTAACTTTCTTGCTAATATTTAAAAGAAGATGCAGAGACGGTAAAGCGCAGATGATGGTTATCATCATAATAAGGATTCCTGTACTTCTGAAGTTTGCATTCTGAAGCAGTCAGTATATATTTTTGGAGTTGGGCGTGGGTATTCGCCGGCATGCAGTCCCACCAACGAAAATATACATAGAATTGTTGGAAGACTGATAGAGAGAGAAAGAGAAGCCATATTAATTCGAAATGTAAGAACGCAATACTACGAAGAGAAACATTCTAAAATGAATTACACCACCCCGGTAAACGTATAGGAATTATAAATAAATAACATACTCCTGCTGATGATATGTCCCATTATTTCTTCTTTCCCTCGTCCTGATACAAATAAAAATTGAAGTAAATATGTCAATGATAAAAAGTGCACCACAGAAAAATATTTAGGCTAATATACACCCATGTAAATTAAATGTGCAGAGAGAAAATGAAAGTATGAATACATAGAGGTAGAGATCTGAAAAGAAAATATCCTAGATTATTGTAAAGGTCAGGAGGTTTTTCAACTGTAATATGAAGACAGCTAGATTAATATTGTTCCGCTTATAGATATTACTGGCTCCGGCGAATCATTGTCCTTTCTTTAATCACCGTGACATCTTAGTAGATCTGGTTTATATCATGCTTTATCGTCTAGGTTTACATGTTCAATTGTCGTAATGGAAAAAGGGTTGAAATATGTTGACGCGTGCATGCAGGTCACTTCAGAAATGAAAGACTAGAAAGTAATATGGCGACTTATTATTATCAACAGTGTTTCATATACTGCAACGAATGGCGACTTCCCACTACAAAGTCACGGCAGCTGTGCAGATGGCGTGTCAACTTTCATCAGTAATCCTCCTGAATTTCGAACTTCCCTGTAGCATACTGCCCTGTCAAACTGATGCGCTTAAAACAGCATTATCTACTAGGCTTAGTCGGATAAAAATCTAATTCTCCTTTATTTTGATGTAATCAACATGAAAATGAAGTGAGCCTACACAAATAGATGCGGATCAGACATTCACCTACTCTCTCCCTTTTTTCTCTCCCTTTCTCTAGCTTAGAGCTGTCTATATCTTATATGTCCTTATTCCTTTATCATCCTTTTTCACGCCTCTACTTCTCTCTGTTTCTCTTTGCTTATCGGCTTTTTAAAGGTTTCCCTGATTATATTCCCCTTTTACCGCCCCTCTCTCCGTCCCTTCCCACCCTCTCGCTTACCCTCTCTCTCGCTCTCTCTCTCTCTCTCTCTCTCTCTCTCTCTCTCTTTCTCTCGTTCTCTCGTTCTCTCTCCCTTTCTTTATCTTTCGATCTCTTGCAAACTACTCATCTTACATATACATCTTAAATAACCTAGACAAAATTTACAGCAAAAACAAGAAATATAAATTTGATTGGCTGGAGGTATCAGAGTGTTCAACTGTAGGGAGTTCGATTACATGTTTATTGCATATTTCACGACGGAGGATAACATTTCACCTCAATAAATTATTGATTAAATGATTTTTAAAAAAAATACGATTCTAAAGATAACTGTGTGCATAAAGTTCGCATTTGCACTTTTGAATGAATGCTAGATCGAAGCAGAAATGAGAGGAATGGGTCAGTGAAAATTAATAGATTCCGATTAAAAATAAGAAATTATGAAATTTTAAAGCTGCGATCAATGAAACACAAATTGGCAACACTGAGACGTACAGTATCTTGCGAGGTTCACTCCAATTTGCTCTTTAATAAAATAAACAAATAAATCATAACATTTCATTTTCTTCATTCAGGGGTTGTATAAAACATATTTGCAATAATTACATGTAAGGTGTATGTATGTTTGGAAAAAGAATTGAGAACAAATGGGAGGGGATATTTAAAAAGTTGCCATTTTGTGTTTGATTGATCCCAAGTTAAACAAATCATACATGTTCTATTTTTTTATCGGAAATTTCTCAAACTTTCACTGATCCGTTCCTTTCATTTTTCTGATTATATCTAAACCAACTGGATATCGGGGTGGAATTCCTCTTCGAGTTGGGATCATATTACATCGAGTAATATAGCATTTATTTAAGATTGCAAATGTATAATTCATGCACAGAGTTATATCTTTAGAATAGTACCATTTTTTTGTCGTTAAATAAATAAAATAAAGTGAATTTTTATCCTCTGTACGGTGAATTGTAAAACATGTAATCGAACTCCCTTTTGTACCAAAATCGACTTAATATCAGGGTCGACTTCCCCTTTAAATGACAGAATAGTCTTTTTTGCCCCACAAGGCGATGGATGATAAGTGATCGTGTACTATTCCTTGCCTTGTGGGTTTGTTGAGACAGGTTTGATTAGTTTACTCATTCGCTACTGACCACGGGGTACAACAATCGGTTAGTATTTAGATTGGGAAATCTAAATCTGAGTTATAAGGATACATTGTGAATCGTTTATTTGTTTGTTGTGATACGAACAGTGATATTAATCAAAAGACAAGATTGTCCATGCAATCTCCGATATGTTTGCGATCTCTCCTAAGTCTTATCATTATTATTATTTAAAATTGATTTGGCTACTGATTTTTTTTTTTTTTTTTTTTTTTTTTTTTTGTAAAATGAATTTATTGATAAATTATGCTTTTGAACAAATCAAACAATCATACACAATCAATTGAAATAACATCGTAGCTTCTTAACATAGTTCAAATAAGACATGTTTCGTTTTCTTCAATAACAGTGTTTTCAAAAATGCATAGCTATTTTGTTTTACAGTTCCTTTCGATCTTTAATCGGTTGTGGATTAGTCTTTTGAAAATACAAAGAATAGAGACTTCATGGCTACTGATTATGTTGTTAGAGATGATAATTCGAAGATTATCAATCCTAGAACGGTTGTAAAATATAGTTTTTATTCCTCAATGAGCTGAAGTATGTACAGCGCTATGCAATCTTAATACTCTACAGATTACTTTCACTTCATTAAGTTGCTGAAAACATAGATACCAATCTACGTTTTCACCGTGTTTTGGGGAAACAATTGTTCATTTTTCGATTTGATTTTTTTTTAATTCACAGCTTGTAATGTGATAGCCCCAGAGCCAACTGGTTCACATACCCTACGTAACTTCGGCTACGAGAGAAACTGCTCTTTCTCCATCATCTACCCGACGGATGTAACCATCATGGAGATGTCTATTGGAAGCGAGGAGAACGATGGCACCAGACTGAGGGTAAGAAATCTTGTAGAACCTGGTGCATCATGGCCCTGTTTCATAAAACTTGATATCAATAACAAGTTACAAGCTACTGTTATAAGCTACTGAAATCATGGCATCTGATGGGCTGAGAGCAAATTTGTCATATAAATTTAGCATTTGTTATAGTTACAAGTTTTATGAAACGGGCCACTGATATGTTATCTGTTGAAGATGAGAGATGTGAGCTGCCAGTAGGAAGGAGGTCAGAAGACTGATGGCACTAGACCTGAGGGTTGTGGAATGATCAGTATTGTGTTGTCTGTTGGTGGTAAGAGATTAAGATGAATGTAGAGGAAACCGGGAGAAAGATGGTACCTGGTGACGGTAAGATCCTTGCAGAACAGTCTTGTGCTGTCAGTGGATGATGAGAGGTGTCAATAAGAACCAATGGTACTGGAATGAGGATAATTAAAATCCGGTCGAATGGACCACCTTGTGTTGTCTGTTGAAGGTGTAGAGATATGAACGTCGGTTGGAAGCCAGGAGGACGAGAAAGAAAAAAAGAAGACTTAGAGAAAGAAAAAAAAGCTTGCAGAATGGTCAGTATTGTGTCATCCCTTGATGGTGCCTGAATAGTGAGAGAGCGAGGTGTCAGTAGCAGATCATGGGAACGTTAATACTAAACAGAGGGTAAGAACATTTTGCAGATTGGTCAATTTATAGTGTTGCTGGTGGGAAAATGTGAGTAGATTCAGAGAAAAAACTTAATCTAACCACTCGGATGACAATTTCCTGCAAATATTTTGGAATAATTCTTATTTCCAACTTTCTAACTTATCTGTTTTTTCTGGGACGCACTCCGATTCGAGTGAATTAACGCAATTCCAGGGAATAAACATACATGCCTTCGTTTTAAAAGGTTGAGAACCTTTAAAAATTGCATTTTCAGGGGAAATCACTCAAACAGGTCTGACGTCAACAGACGGACATAAAAGTAATACAATTTGTTTAAGTATGCTCGGTTTGTTATGACTACACTTATTCTTGAAATTAATGAAAGACCACAGAATAATGTATACTTATGATTAAGTCTGAGGTGAAATATTGTTTGGGTATACTCATGTCTAATTCCCTTCGTAATTGCATATTCCCTCCTTTGTATTTGATATCATTGATTTGTATCCAGTGAATAAACATACACTGTGAAAAATTTGGGCAATATTTTTCGACCATTTGCCCAACGTTGTGCCAATAGTCAACCCAACCATCTATTGGGCAATATTTTTCCCAGTGGCCCAACAGCTGGTCAAGATTTTCCCAACAAGTGGGCTACCGTAGTCGGGCAGTTGAAAGGTCATATCTTTGCCCAAATTTTGGTCAAAATACGAAACAATTATGCACGTGTGAAGTAGGGTGCTTACGTTTACCAATACCACTGGGCAAAATATTGCCCAATAGATGGTTGGGTTGACTATTGGCACAACGTTGGGTAAATGGTCGAAAAATATTGCCCAAATTTTTCACAGTGTACATACCTTCGTTTTAAAAGGTTGAGAACCTATACAAATTGCATTTTTGAAGGGGCGTCACCTAAACAGGTCTGACGTAAACAGACGGACATAATACGATTTTTAAAGTATACTCGGCATGTTATGACTACACTTATTCTTGAAATTAATGAAATTCTACAGAATAATGTATACTTATGATAAGGTCTGAGGTGAAATATTGTTTGGGTATACTCATGTCAAATACCATTTGTAATTGCAAATTCCCTTCTTTGTATTTGATGTAATCGATTTGTATAACAAACGATGAAACAACAAAAAATGTTTTCAGTATTCAAGAGGTAAACATGACACTTTAAAACTCAAGTTTCAGTATCTGTGTACATGTTTTAATGATAATAAGATGCAATTCACATTTTCAATTTGATCTGAGTACTATATCTGCGTGAAGAAGAAAACAAATCATAACTCAAATAACCATGATACAACTGTTCAATTCCAGGAATGATGACACATTGAAAACACTTATTACATTTACACAACATAATACAAGGGAATTTTTTATTTTTAAAGATATATACTCCAACTCCTCGTTAAGTACTGAAATCTCTCGTCGCCATGGGTTTAATATACGAACCGCCCAGTTTCCGTAGTCAACGAGTGACAGCTCAGAATTTATGTGTATCACAATACGCCCCATCAACGGTTTTGCTAACTAGATATCTTTTGTTTCCTACCTATTCAATAAATTCTCATCAGTGTATTCAATCTCGAGGTATCGGTGTGTAAATAGAGATGAAACAAATATAAGGCGGTGACGACACAGACATCTGTTGTCCTATTGGCAACTTTAATACACAAAAATACTCTAGTGTTCAAAATCGCGAAACATGCAACGATTCAGTCATTTGACATAAGGTTCTCAATAATAATAAAACGACATTTTCGTAACGCCTTTTTTAAAGCAGATACAAAGCACTTACGAAAAGATAAACATAACAAATACAAGAGATGCGATTGACAGAATAGATATTTAAAAAGCAATTGCATCAAGTACATGCACAGACATTTTAATGTCAACAACAACAAAAAAAGTGAAGGTATAACAAAACAATCACTTCATAAGTGTTGTTGTCGTGTTGTTGTGAAGTGACCTCAGATGAAGTGACACTTAGATGAAGTATTAGATGAGAAAGACATGAGTATGTTCTAAGTGTTTCATTCAGTTGATGTTGGCAATGCCGTGAAGTGCATTCTTCACGTCATATTGTTAAGAAATTATCTCTTTCAAGTCATTTTTTAAAAAAGGAATCAATCGACAGAACACGATTCGGATGTTTGGTCATTCAGTCAGGAGTATAAGAAGAAGAAAAAACTTATGTAAGATGGAAAAATGAGCCTTGAGCTACGTAGATTAGTGGAAAAGGTTGCAATACCATGTTTTAGTTGGTGTTGTTGTTGTTGCTGTTGTTGTTTCCTACTCAAAAATTGATTATCTTATTTATACGCATTAATATCAATATAGATGAAGGTAAACTGCACCAGCACGTGAAAACCACTAACTCTCATCATGCCACATCCTCGTTTTTTTTTTACATTCCTATATATTAAGCTTATCTGAGTCATAAAGACAACGAATGTGAGGCTATGATGTATAATCAAGGAATAGATTAACCATGTGAGATGAACATTTTCACTAATTTTCCTCTCCCTCCAATTTTGTTTTTCTTATTTATGTGGGTGCTTATTTAAATTCCTGTTTAGTTGTCTGTTAAAGATTACGAGAAAGAGTCATAATTTATGATGACTTTTATGATTTGAAGTGGGATTATCTTAATCCATATTAACGGTCTAAGAAAGGCATCTCGCTTGAAAATTGCCAAGGAGATTATAATTATGAAGATACAACGGATGATATGGTTAATAATGATTAAGGGAAGGGTTGTTATTTTGGTACTGTATACAGGTCAATCATTCTCACCCAGACAGATGTATAGAAACATAATAGCAGTGTTCTAGCAGTAGTAGTAGCAGCAGCAGCAGCAGCAACAGTAGTAGTAATAGCAGTATTGTGCTAGTTCTAACACTACTACTGCTACTACTACATGTAGTATTACTACTACGAATACTACTACTACTACTACTACTTCTACTACAACTATTAAACTATCATTTTTCTATAAACTGAATGTCTTACTATGTGTCATGTGTTAGTGCCACGATGGACTGGACTACGTGGAATTGATGGAAGGGAACTCCCTGAACATGGATACCATGAAGAGTGAGACAAGCTTGTGTGGTCAGGTGGGAAACACAGTCAGGCAGCACGGCGTCGGTAATCCGCTCAATCCTAACAACCAGATCGTGCCCGGATCACCTCTGTGTGACGCTAGTGAGGATATTAATCGTTTTATTTTATCATAAAGATCAGGGGAGTGTTTCACAAAGACTAATATCGACTTTAAGTTGGACTTAACTATGGCAGGCCGTTCATGCCACTGTTTGCTCTCACCATTTAATGGCATTGGTCTCTCAGGAGACTTACAAATGATGTTCACAAATCTACTGAATTGACATTTTTTGATAATTTATTATTGAAGAAAAAAACATTATATAAAGGTCATAATAGTGGGAGCAAACAGTGGCATAAACGGCCTTGCCAGAGTTAAATCCAATTTAAAGTCGATCTTAATCTTTGTGAAACACCCCCATGATTGATCATATTGACGTGATGTCACATGATGTCTGGGGATGTTTAAGAAGGCTAGGGCTGGAGGGGACATAGATCAAACTGCAAGATATGATATTGATTTTTGGTTTCATGCCTGGCAGAATGACGCGAAAGGATAAGAATACAACGGAGGCACATTCATATGAAAAAGAATGCATGGTTTTAATCGTTATATGAATACAACTTCCAAACACATTTAAGTCTGTGTAAAACCACGTCAAAACTTTTATATTATTAATTCAACAAATCAAAATCAAAATCAAATTGTTTAGAAATGTTCGAACACTTCTACCCGACACCAGACGATTTCCTGGCTGTTTTATTTCTTCATTTCTAATTATGTGGCAAGATTAATGACAACCGTTCCTAATTGTATACATTTTTATACCTTCGCTTATTTTTGCAAAGTTTTAATATGGTTTGCAACTCCTATACAGGTGCACCCTGCGGTAAAATAGTAACGTTTTTTTAATTTCATATTTCATTATCTCTCAGGATCCGTCAGCATGCCTCTGATGTGTCATAACTCCGTGGTACGTCTGGTTTCGAGTAATCAATATGAAAACCACGTCAGCTTTCGATTCAACCAGATGCCCATCACCAGGAGCGCGTGCCCTGAAGAAGAAGTTGTTTAAGCTATCGTCTTTTTGACAAAGTAAGCCTTGCTAAAAAAGACTTGGCCCTCTCGCATAAAAGTTGCCTTTTCACTGATGATATTGTATTTTTTTTGATTTTTTTTTGTAAAGATTTTCAATGCAACTCAAACATTTAATTTCAAGTGAAAATCAAAGACGCGATTCTAATTTTTTGGTTGAAGAATAAGTTGCGTTCCATATTCGTCAGTTGTCTTTAAACGCAACACTTTATACAAGAGGTTCACTTCTGGAGACATGAAAACATGAGGACAGTAAATGTGCAGTCCCAGATGTAGGGATATATGCTAGATTTTCTGAAGAGATAAATGCCAGATTCAATATCATCTCTCATCCGGGTCAGCATTACAATTGCAATTTCTTTTCCAATTAAGGATTTTTTTTATTCGTAGCATTATTGGGCATTTTCTTAACATTGTTTACCCGTTATAAAATTCATAAAAATACGGTATCAAAAGATATCTTGTAATTTTTACATTTCTTTAACAGTTTCAATCAAACATAGTCGTAGCAATTGAGTATATAGATGTGAAACAAATTGCTGAAATTGTTTGTCTCGCAATTTGACACATGTTTTAAATGGATGCAGGGAAACAGAGTCATGTTAAATTCTGATTTAAGGTCAGTTTAATAATTGCAAGATACAGTTTTTGCCAGAAAATATTTGGAGCGAGAAGACACAATCAACTGAAGTTCATTTTATAATGATAATATTCTGTAACTCAACCGCGTTGAGTTAAAATGAATTGTCCTTTGTACCCAATGTTTATTTGCAATATTGACGGAATATGTGCTTGTAGAAACAAATCGTAAATTGTATTTTTTTTTACATTTCCTTAGTAGTTTCAATCAAACATGGTCTTAGCAATTGAAGTTATAGATGTGACATAAATTGACAAAACCTTTTTGTTTTTGTAATATGACACACGTTTTAAATGGATGCAGGGGAAACAGAGTCAATTCATTCTGATTTAAGGTCAGTTTAATTGCAAGATACAGTTTTTGCGAGAAAATATTCGGAGCGAGACGACACAACCAATTGAAATTCAATTGATAATGATAATATTCTGTAACACAACCACGTCAGTGTCCCATTTTCCATTACCAGTTTGTATTTTTAAAATGAATTGTCCTTCATACATGATGTTTACTTGCAATATTGACGGAATATGTGCATTTTTAAATAAACCAAATTAAAAAATGAATAGTAAATAAGATCAGATGAAACTCGAGTAGGGTTTGTTCGGACGATGGGACAGGATAGTAAATGAAACATGATTCTCTGGTTCTGCTGATGAAATTATAATTACAACCGAAATTGGAAATTAAATGTAATTAGAAAGAGGGGGTTCTTTTTGTGCCAAATTCCTTTCGACACCTTCAGCCTGAAGTGTCTTGAATGCCCTGTGGCCCGGTTCATATTATCAATGCTTAATATTTCTGTTTGGTATACAGTCGCCTGTAGCGTTAACCTAGATTGTACACAAAAATATTCCATTCATTCGAGAACAAATTCAAGGGATATTGTTCAATACAGTTCTCCTATTTCTTGTTTTCATCCAACTCGGGGCTGTGTTTTAAGATCCGAGGTATGTTAAAAGAAAGAGCAAATAGAATAAAATTCATGATCATGTTTTGTCAGTTGACCATAACAATACTCTTGCTCCTATGCACGTAACGTTTTTGTCATTTTCTTCAAATTGTATGATATACATAATAATATAAATATCTATACGTTTCTCTTTCTTTTTTGCTTCTTTATCTCCCTTCTCTGTTTATCTTTTCTCTCTCTCTCTCTCTCTCTCTCCCTCTCTCTCCCTCTCTCTACAGCCCACCAGCGATCCCGAAAGTGTGCAGTCGTGTATGGGTCTTCTGATTCACAGACGTGAGATTTTACCTCAAAGTTTTAAAGTCAAACGGACCGAAAAATATAGTCAATTTAACAAACCTCCCATATAAAAGAATATTCTGAGATACAGGCGTATATTTTTGCTTACTTTACTCACAAATACTGTCATCTCAAGGCCATTGAATTTCTATTTTATTGAAAGTATATTAAGACTTGTTAAATTATATTGAGGTTATAGCGATTGTTTTAAAGTCTTAGCGACTTTGGATTTCCTAAACCATTCACACGGCCTTCATCTGTATGATTTAAAAAAAACGAGAAATTAAAACTATGTGATATCGACTTCTTCATAAATATATGTGTAATACATTGCTGTTAAAATAGCCAAGGGTATATGGTGTATTTGACGTTGAAAATTTAATTTATAAATGAAATGACAGCATTGTTTGAAACGTTTTCATCATTCAATATTTATTCACGATGTACATAATTAGCTGTTCATAATTATGTTGCCACGATAAACCCTTCGAGGTAAAGATTAGAGACAAAGGCCATTAATGTAATTCCGATATGAAATACAAATATGATCCAATTGAAAACATGAGACATTTTGCATGTATGATATACTTGGATTATTCTTAAAGATTACAATAAAATCAACTCCCCAAATTTTAGCTGTAATCGCGTTTTTTGCTTAACGTAGCACTGCGTCATCAACTGGTAAGGTCTTTGACGCACTGAGTAATAGAGTGGTGTCGTATAAGAATAATCGCAACATGAATAGCGCAAACATTGTAATTAATGGCTAGCGTACACTGTAAAAAAGAATTTGTTCATTGGTAATTTTTACCTATTTTTTCCATGTAGAATTTACTTGAAAACATTAGTTTTGCCACTTACGCACTAATTTTAAGTCTTGCTAACTCAAACTTTCAATTTAGTAGAACATACGTGGAATATTTAAGTAAAATCAAATACATAAGAACTTTAAGTAATTTCAGCTTGTATTAATTTAGTAATTTTAACTCAAAATCAGAAATTATACGTATTACTCAAACAATTTATGTTGATTATTCTTATCTTTTTAAAGTAAGGACCGATGCAGTGCGTAATAGAATTATTTACATAATTTATGAATATTCATTAAGACCAAATTAAACTCTTTTTTAAATAAAACAATTATTTTTTGTGGTTGAATGAAAATTTAAGGACTTTAAAACATTTACTAATTCATTTAACATGGCTAAGCAAAGACAAGACAATTTTTAATTGTTACCCAGTTCAAAAAAAATCAAAACTTGATATTTCAGGAAATTGTCAACCAATTTTCCTTTTAAGATGCTACCATCAAGTATATATACAATTTGGAGCCTTTCAATATGTGTCGAATTGAAGCGTATGTAATAGTTTGTGATGGTGGTATATATATATACGGTTAAATCTTAAATAGAAGTAGTGAATTGATTAGTGGATGTTACTTGTTAGATTAGATCGTGCAATATGTAATCCTATCATAGCTTTTTTTTAATTATCTAAAATGATTACAATACTTAAATTATTTACGTTAATGTAACTCGATTTAACTGAGTAAAAATTTATTTAGCAAAATAAGTAAATTCTACTTAAGATGCCGTAGGTAATATTTACTTAATAAAAATAAGGCAATTCTTTTCCTCAATTTTATTGAGTTATTTCGACTATTATTTTTTTACAGTGTATGGGCTATGGGCAGGCTTAGGTGGTGAAGATAATAATGCTTTGAAATAACACATTATAAGCAACATGCATATCCTTGTGTTTGATCAATATAACATCACGTTTGTACATGTATACAGGTTAAGTCTTTACTTAGCTCCTTCTAAAAACTCATTGCCATTGATTTTTAGGGGAAATAAACGCTATTCATATTGAGTGGAACTTTTATTCCAGCGCACAAAAAGGATAAACATGATTAAGAGAAAGAGTAAGCCGCCAAGTGGGGAAAATAGAAGTCATATCGAATAAAGTATTGATCATGATAATTTTGTTTTTCTTGATTTCTGTATTGAATGTAAACAATTTCAAGTAACAATATTTGTGGACTTTGTAAATTCATCATTATGATTGAAGTAGCCACACATACAATTCCCTATCAGATCTACGTTTTATTTTTTCATATCCATACTCAATCAGACCATAGGAATCTATGTATGAATAAATTTCTAGTATTCGTTGTGGCAATGTGATTGTATAAATGTGTAAATTATTACATTCAGGCCTAGGGTCTATACTTGTCGGTGTGCAAAGTCGCGATGTTACTGTCTTGTAGCCATATTGTGATGTATTGCCGTATTACGTAGCTTTAAAAAAACTACAGACATTTATATTTACATATAATTTATGGTAAACATTCTCCAGTGTTGCACAAACTAGATCATCACTACACGATAGATAGTAACTTGTGCACTACGTACATGTATTTGTCGTCAGGGGCGGATTTCCCAAAATTTCCCAAATCTCAAATAATCGCTATGCCGCTCATGTTTGTAATATTCACTGTAATATTTATCGGATTCAATTTTTTTTTTTAAACACCTCCTTCTCTCTGTATTTTCATCTGGTCATGTTCTGAAAGATAGCGGTGGAGTCATTCTAAAATTAAATGGGATTGTCACTTAATAGGCCGAAACGATATAGAAGTATTTTCTTAATCGTTGTCTCTTGATCAGGTGGTAGGTATTCAGATAGGTTTAAGTGACCATTCACTTGTAATTTTACATTCCACCAAAGGTTAGGATGCATATTTATTCACATATGCTAAAGCTAATTATTGAAATCTACAGGGAATCTTTCGAATATTGTTTGTCATAGTATTATGCATGTAAAATTGCTATATATAATTTATACAATGTTTTTTAAATATATATATTTAGTAATTATAGAGTAACACACTTAAGGTTCTTGTTCTGTTTTAACTAGAATATATGAATAATTTAAGAAATGTTAATTTTGTAAGAGGCTAACCGATTTCATAAGTTGCTAATGTATTTTGCGCTTAAAAACTGATTGACATGGAAGTGAATAATGTGACATCCACCTTACGAAAATAATCAATGAGATTTAAGAATAAGGATGTTATTGGCTCCTTCTTTATTGATTAGCACACACATTGTTCTAAAATATAACATTTTAATATAACTTAATGTGGAATACCATATTTCCGTTTTCTTTTCACGAACATTGTACAGTAAATGCCAACGTGTTAGATGATACATTTATTTTAATTGCAATTCAAATTACAAAATGCACTAAGAAAATGTACCGTATTGTTCAGTTTTTGTCTGTTGTCTTCTTTTTCAAGTGCAGATGTTGAAGAGTATAGAGAGAGGAAGAGAGAAATGGAGAAAAGGGGGAAAGAGATAGAGAAAGAGATAGACAGACAGAGAGACATAGAGACAGAGAGAAAAATAGGGGGGAAATATTTTTTTAAAGGCTGTCGAGTAACCAAGAAAAAAGATAGAGAGAGAGAGAGAGACACACACACACACACACACACACCGAGAGACACAAAGAGACACAGAGAAACACAGCGAGGGAAAGAGAGAGAGAGAGAGGGAGAGATGGGTAGAGAAATATTTTATACAGGCTGTCGAGTAATTAAGAAACATCATAAATAAAGACAACGAAAAATTGGAGGGTCATAATACAATTGAGACAACATAAAACGGAAACTGTGTACAAATCTCCCCCCCCCCCCCTCTTCTCTCTCTCTCTCTCTCTCTCTCTCTTTCATTCTCTCTCTTTCTCTCTCACTTTTTTTTTCTTCAATATTTTTCCTTGACATGAATTCAAAACATTTCCATTACATAAATTGAACAATTGATGAAAACAAAAATGAAATCAGTTGTAACATAAAACAAAAAACCCCATCCAACCAAACACACTACTCCCCCCCCCCCCCCCCCTCCCCACCATGCTACACACACACCACCCACCCACACTTCCACCACACACTAATCCTAGCCGAAAGCAGAAATCAAAGTATAGCTTCCATCTCATAGATATTTCTCTGTACAATAGTCTTTTCACCCACATTACCCGTTGGGTTTTTACAAACGAGTCAAAATTAGTCATTAGTAATAAGCGAGCGCGCGCGCGCACACACGCGCACACACACACACACACGCCCACACGCCCACACAGTGTATCGTAAATTAGTCTTGAAAGAGAATCATCGAAGTGAAGAAAGAGTGAGTGAGAGCATGGACCTAGTAGGTCCATGGTGAGAGGGTGAGAGTATGAGGGGGCGGAGAAAGAGAAGAGAAAGGGGGTTGATGGTGGAACAGACATATTGTGGGATGTTTGGTTGAACGGGGGAAAGGCATAGCGGGAAAAATAAGTCTACAACGAAAACGCTAACGAAAGAATTGAGAATATCTAAAAGCAACATACAGTGCGAATAAAAAAATGTGTACCCAACTTTGGTAGCTCCTAATTAAAAAGTCATAATCGATATAAATTTGAAATTGATTTCAAGACGAAGATTTACTTATTTTCTGTCCAATGATACACTGTTCATAATATTTATGGCACTGGTGAATGAGAACCAGGGTCTTTAAAAATGTTGTCAAAGTTTGGAACCAATGTGGGTCAGGCCATATGCATGTGCTTCTTTGGTCTTTTCAAAAGTTACATTGTACCTCGTGCTTCAGTGCTTCATCGTTTGAAATGATACAATGTATCTAGGCTTTCACAGAACCTTGTTTCAATCCATAGGATAACCTTTAACTATCTTAAACAGCCTACTAACTTCTTGTCTCATTATATCTAAGTTCTCTCTGCTCACTTGTCCACTGCGCTATTAAGGAGCATAAGGTGTTTATCCCGAATAGCGAATGAAAAATCAAAGGTTACCAAACCTAAATACACAAGAAAGAACACATAGAGGACGATAAATATCAAAGTAATTGACAGCATTTTGTATCACTCAATGACAAGGGACAAGTCAAGATCATAATCATCATAACGAAGAGAATGTCCCAAATTTCGCTTCTAATAAATAAGAATTTCCTTGATTTGATATTAACACCTTTTTTCCATCTGCCTAATAGTCAATGTCAATGATTGAGCGTTTGTTTTTGGAATGAGATAACACATTTTAATGGCTTTTGACCCTCATTCATTGCTTCAGCTCAAACTTGGTAGAACATTACTTTTTGAAAAGCCTGCTGTTCAGTCATCCTTGGCAGCACAATTACGAAAATGGTATCATTAGACAGGGTATTAGTCCTTCTTTACGATAAATTATGATTTAAGGTGACATATGTTACAACTTTTTGATTAGAAGCTACCAAAGTTGGGTACACCTTTTGTGGATACGCACTGTACAACAGCCTAGCAGTTGATTACCTGAAACAGAAATCCCGTTCTTCTTTCTTTTTCCCCTTTCATTTTAACATTTTTATTTAACGGAACAGGATAATTGAAACAAGAAAATGAATATAGAAAATAATAAAGACTGAATATGAGAGACATAATATATGGACACAAAGTATATACCTTAGAGTAAAATACGCCCCGTTCCCTGTGTAGAGAGGGTAGGAGCGGGCCCCGTGTGACCCTTTGTGATAGAGCTAGTGAACCATAGTAGGGGTGTAGGGTTACATGACTTGTGACAACTAGCAGACAACACGATCGATAGTTACCTTGACGACGTTGACAAGGGGGCGGTAGTACCGACGCGTTTTATTGTCAAACACACATGGGTAATTGTTGATTTTATGGTACCCTGATTGTTGCGGTGTGTGGGGTTAACTAAAGTTCCAAGTTTGCTTCGAACGGTGTAATCCACCGATTACATGGGCTTGTGCCTGGGTTTACGTATTAAACCATTTGTTTGTCACGTTGTCAACTACAAGATAAGTCTACTCACAAAATTGTATATCGTAAGGGCCGGACCAGCTGTCGTGTAGCGTATCCCCATCCGTTGATACCAGTGTAGGGTGTACGATTCCACTTGAAATTGTGTTTGGTTTTGAAAACTCTTGCCAATTAAGATGGAGGGAAAACAGCAAACGACAAGTCGACCAAGACCCGGTACCTCTGCAAGCAGCACGAGCTCGAAAGAAACATGGATGACTTCAAACAACGTGCACAGGATGGGAAAGGGTGTCCTTCTGTACACTGGTAAGTCTAGCTAATGTTCTTGTAGTACGTGTTTAGGATGTTGCCTTTTGTTGGTACACTACTTTCCCTTCTCGTCTTCATCTTCCGTAGTTTTTCATTAATTCGCCCTCTTTCATTCTTCTGTTTACGTTAGATTATCATTCTCCAAAGAGGAAAGGTTTTCACCTTCGTGGAGTTCTCTACACCACCCCCACTTACACCCACACATATTCTACATTTCTCATAACCAAATATATGAACACTAAAACATCGACTTGATCAAGCATTACATTCCCTCTATTAGACAGCTACGTTCTCAAAACTCAGGCTTACTTGTTATTCATAGGGTTTGGTTAAAACAAAGTGGGGGAGCGAGCCTTCGCTCATGCTGGGCCTTCATTATGGAATATCCTCTCTCAATGGAATAAAAATAGCAGTTCTGGTGAAATGTTAAAAAATAATCTTGAGAAATATCTGTTTAATTTAGTCTACAATATTACCATTACCTTTCATGTCCATACCTTTCCTATTGCACTTTCGTATATATCTATCATGTATTTCATCTTTTGCACAAGCTGCGCCTTGAGCATTTGATTGCCAAGTGGATTTGGCGCCTTACAAATCTTATATTATTATTATTATTATTATAATTATTAAAAGAATGCGTACTATCAGTTTGGACTCGAAATGTAATTGACAAAGTCTTGCCGCTTTTCCACTCATGTTGTAGTGCACTGTGAATAAAGTGATAAGTACTACCTTGTTGAAGTATGAAGGAGAATAAGCAGAAGCAGAAAAAGACGATGATTATAATCAGATTTTTGTTCGTGTAATTTGAAGGAAGAGACCCATAAGTCCATAACTATAAACAGGTATGTACATTTCTTGAGGAAAACAATATTTAGGGAGGCCTTTTCCGACTGCCAACTTCTTTAGACGCTCTGTGTAACGCTAATCAATCAATGTTGGACTTTAAGCACATCCGTTGGGAAATTTAAATTCGTTCATTCTGTCGCCGAAAATTGCCGTAGATGCTTATTAAACAAACCTCTAAACACGTGTTTCGTATAATGACATGATCTAACAGCATCATTATACAGAATGTAATGAATAAAATTAACCCTTGCCTAGTCATTGACCTTATTATTTCTGAACATGACAAGGCGAAACGCGTCTTCGTTCCATGCTTGAGGCAAATTGGCATATAATGTTTACATCATCAATAAGACTCTGTTTTTCCCCAAAAATCTTAAGAGCATCATTACCATTACCCGATTTGTGAAATTTATGTTAATTTGCCAGGGGCACGGTAATAAGTATATGGTATCTGTGTTAACTGCTTAAACGGATTACTTATGATTATTCACACGCATGGCAAACAAGCACATTTACAACTTTTTACATTTTTTAATAGCATCTTCTAAATCTTCCTCATTATATTCAATGTTCGAGAACATTATCTAAAGTCACGATGCAAGGCCTATATTTCCCAATTTTAAGAACGCAGTGACACATCATGAAATGTGTGTACGAGGTGGGGACTAGTTGCTGGCGGCTGACAAGAATACCTCTCTTGAATATTAACTTTCCTGCTTACCTATTTGTAGACACTTTATGCTAGCGAAAGTTTAGTTTTGGCTTTAAAAAAAATATATTTGAAAACATAATTTATAAAAAATAGTATAGTTATAGTCCCAATTGTGTACGTTTCTATTCGCTTTATATTGTAACTACATGTATTATTAGTTTTTCTTTGGCTTCCATTGCTATTCTGCACATGGTAGTACACAACCCCTGCTCACTGAAGAGCACATATCACAAAATGACCACGTACATTGCTTCCCAAATATTAGGAGGAGATGAAAGAGGATGCTTTAGCCTGCTTTTATCTGTGCACCCCGTACGCCTTTGTCTATCTGTATAACGATTGTCTTAATTTCATTTACTGACTTCTCTCTTTTATTCAGGTCCAGAAGGCAAGAGTCAACAGAGAGTCCTTGTCGAGCCAGAACACCGCGGTGTTGGTATTGGGACCCACTCCAGAGAACAAACATCAGAACTCCTCTACATCTGCCGTGCCCCTGCAGGAGTCAAGCTTGGTGAACAAATGGCTAAGAAGCCCGGTGCAATAGGCTGGGGGATTCCCCCTAAAGGCGATCCTCGTAAATGGCCAGTCCACATGAAACTACGCAGTGAAGAGGTATGTTGAATGTCTGTTTTACGCTTTGATAATTTCATTGAAATTACATTGAAATTACATTGAAATAGAGCTTTCCACATGGTGATCCATATTCTGTTCATATCAGTGGTTAGCCACTTTAAACCTAATAAACATTTCAGGGGCTTGATAAAATCAATTTCAATGGTCGTTGACATCCATTAGCCAATTAAGGCAAAAACAAATGAAATGAATCTATGTTCCTCTTTTTTTCCTCAAAAGGGGCAAATTTAAGATTATAACGATTTTGCTTGGACATTTCCTGTATTTCTTTTAAATCACTGAGGGACAAATAGGAGTACTTTCACATACTTGGTGGCTTTGATATATTTGTAGTCTAAACAAGATCAAGGGCCAAGGAGGCCGGGAATTGTGAAATTAAGAAGAATAAAAGTAGACGGGAGAAGAAGGCAAATTCAGTGCGGAGGATATGGTCGTCAATCAGAACAATAGACTTCCATTTGACAAACAGTTTGGTCTGGTTGAAATTTAAAACATTTTATGATACAGTGACTTGCAATATCTACCGTTAGTAAGATAATGCTTGGTAGTATAGTAATAACATAAAATCAAATAATTAATTCTCATGGTTGAAGTGATATGACCTTGTTGTTGACGAACTCTTGAAAGAAAATTCATTTTGAAATTAATGTAAAGCTTCCGTGATTATCGTTACCACTTGAAAATGATATTCATCTCTTCGGGAATCTCCATCATGGAGTAATGGTTTGAATGGTGCTTCAAACCTTGAAGCACCATTATCTTTTTTGCTTCAATCTCTTGTGAAGAATATCTACAATGTGGAATACAAAGGTTGTTGAGGATTACATAGAATTAGGTCATTTCATGAAATCACTCGAGTTATATCGAAAAGGTATAAGTTAGCTCCCTGTAACGCAAGTGGCTTGCACCTTATGGGTATAGATTCATAATTTTAAAAAATATGTAATAATTAAAAAAAAGCAGAAAAAAAGATCAAAGGTATACAGTGGCTAATCTTAAGAGCCCTTGATCTGATGAGACGTACTCATAATCCACCTTGATCTACCGTCAACATAACGATCAGCAGTTTCAATCAGTTCTGCCAAGGGCAAGGTTTTTATCTTTTGTTCTTAAAGTTGATACTCTAAGCAAATAAATGTCCCTTAATTTGTTACCTACGGCAAGTATATGTTATTTTTAAGTTTTTCAATTACTTAGTATATCACAAAAAAATTCTGTCTACTCGAAATCCTCAATTGAAATGTCGAAAATATCCGCCTCTCTTTGCATAGAAAATCAGTCACGGCGCTGGTCTACTATTTATGACCTCACGTCCGGGGAAGAGTATATTCACGTACCCGGATGTTCCATAGCAAACATGTGCAGAGTGATACGATTTTCTGCATATTTTTGTTTCAAAGGCTGAAAAGTCTAATAAATCATAATTCTATGTACAATTCTTTACCTTCCCCGAGTACTTCATAGTATTAATATCAATTCCCCTTTTAAAAATTATGACATATACATGCCAACGATGTGCTATTAGTCGATATTTTCACCATGTAATTTTTGTTTTGGTGTTGAAATCGGCCCAGGCACGGAGTGAACAGTAGCTGTCTACCCATGCACAGTTCATTACCATACACTACAGCGATCTCCCGATGGTTTCTTCTTCCTTTTCCCCATGTCTTTCGCCTTCCTTGGCCCTGAAGATCCTTCATCTACCAATTCTGACACCGGTAGTCAGGAGCAAGTCTTTGTTAGTTGTTTTTCTTAGCAGGCAACGTCGCTTTCATTCTCTTGCAATTGCCGATAAACATATAACTAGCGCACGTACGTTCCATCACAAGCAAGCAGCGCCTAGAGCAGCGGCTTGGTCTTACCTACCGATTCTGCTCGCTTCACGAACGTTCATGCAAGAGCCGCATCACGTACTCGCCAAAATATTATAGAGGAAGCGCGCTTGCATGATCTCGTTCAAGTTTGATATTTTACAACATAAAATGTTTAACTGGTACTGTATCCTCTTTTGAGGCAGTCACACACATCTATGATAAGTACTATCATAGTTCTAGACCTATTCGTTTTACAAAACTGCTCCTGTACCTTATCTGATGACAATATAATGCATCCGCCTATTCATACGTGCACGATTTAACTTTAATTCCTAAGCAGTAAACTCGTCTTAAATCTCTACCAAATAGGTGAATATGAGGATATAAAAAGAAATCAGCGACTGGAAAATGTTGCTTCGTTATTCTTCATTCAAATGAAAACAGAAAATCCATCAAATATACTCCTTAACAACAACAAATCTAAGCTCTGACAGGATAGCATTTACGTAGGGATATCACTGCCATTCACTCTCACTGAGCCCCCGAGTCCCGTTCGTGACGTCACGGATAGAGGCCCGACTCTACGTGCACTTCCGGGTTTCAGACTTAGATATTTTGGTAGAGTTTACTCGAATAAATTCATTATTCTAAACTTGTTTTGTCGGGTGGACACCATTTGGTGTTATTATGGGGGTTAAAAGCTTTCTATTTATGTAATTATCTCAGTATTTGGGATTGTCTTAGAGTATCAACTTTAAATGGACACCACTAAGTTGTAGGAACTATTGTACCTTCAGTACTATCTGTACCAATTTTTTTAAAGTGTCGTCCAAATAAGAAATGTCTAACCTCTTCTCGAGATAACCCTGTAACCTAAATGTAGGCTATATGTACGAACTGTGAGGCCGTATCCTCACTGTGGTGGTCGTTAATTTTACCTGACTGCTAAGAAAGCATACATGCTTGTAAGTAAGCAACCAGACGACCGACGGCTGTAGGTCCTCTCCGAGGGACCTGATATTGAGACTTAATGCCTTACCAAAGGGCACTAGTGCATCGACTTGGTTTCGAACCCGGGTCACCGGATCACGAGACCACTGCTCTACCGACTGAGCTATCGCGCCTCCTCGTCTGGGCGAGCAATACGTAATTTCTCCCTATACTCTTCACAAGTCAAAGAATATCGATTGAGAATTGCAGACTTCAGTATCTTGTAATCCCAAGCATCCTGATCTGACAACCTTAAAAATGTGTCGTATGCCTTACCCGTAAGGAATAGCCCAAACCTATTGAGGCCACCGTTGTGCAGTAGCATATACCTCTCAAAAAGACACAATGAAGCATCTAATTTGTCTTTACCTTCATTAAATACTCGAAGTGTAGTTTCCTCGGTCCTATCTGTATTTGCGACTTCGGCATTAGTCAGTTCCAGCTGTAGCGCCGCTAAATCACTTTCCTCCATTACCCTACCGTGCACTTTCGGCTCTAGCAATTTCTTGTTGCTCCTAAATATAATCCTGCAACTCGTTACCTTTAACAAGTGTTTCACCTACACGAACAAGTTTCTCGATTTCCATTCTTGAAGTAAATTCACCCTCACACGAGTTATTGAACCAAGTAAATATAGCTTACTCATAGTAACTGACATTACTCTTCTACCCAAAGCCGGCGCTCCGGGGAAGAGTGGCCAGGAAAGGTAGCAGTGCCCTCCCACTATTTCAAGTACCCCAAAAATGCCCCTTTTTACATAGAAAAATGCCCCTTTTAAAGTAAGAGAAGTGCCCCTTTTCACCTCTAATAATTTTCCTTTTAACAATGATACGTGCCCTTTCCCCTTTTAATAAGGGACTATCCCCTTTTCATAAATACTAATTTTTAACTCTTATAAACGCCCCTATCAAAATCTGATGGGTTCACCTTTTCCGTCGACAAATTCCCATTTCCTATTCCCATAAGTGCCTTTTATTCATCCCTGATGAGTGCCTCTTTTCAGGTGTAAGAAGTGCCCCATTTTCACCTCTGATAATTACCCTTTGTACTTTGACACGTGCTCTTTTCTTTTATAATGAGTGTCTAGCTTATCCCTTTCGATAAGTGTCCTCTTTTCCTCTCATCATTAAACGCGTCCCTAATTTAAAGCAATTTCACCCAAAGCTCGCTCGAATTTATAGATGATATAATTATGTTACTTATCAAAGGTCTTTTCCGTTATGAGAACGTGCTTATAACCTTACCAGGTATGGGCTTGGTCCTCTGTATAAGTTGTAATTTTTCGCACTGCGACCTCACAAATCTTTCAAATTGTCATCGCTCGCAAGGGAATATTCAACCATCACACCAATCTGCAAAATATAATGATTTAGCAATATCTTGTATGATGTAAACAAATATTGAAATCATCCCTGATAATGGTATCACAATGTAGGGGTATATACCAATATCTAAACGATTGTCACTATATTTTAGCTTTGAGATTTCCCTTTGTAAGTAACATAAAGTTAAACAAATCAATCACTGTGGCAGTAAAAGATAGCAATCAAAGTGTGAACAAAGCATAATAAACGTAATATAGCTTCACACAATAACAATACATTTCTTCAATGCAGGGCACCTGTTATGATCTTCGGCAATATAAAGAGCGTGGTTCTGAATCTGGAAAATTGTGTCTATAAAAAACAATTTAGATCCATTTCTCGCCTCTCTCACTCACAACAAAAAGATGCCAAAACTGAACTGACTGCCTGCTCAAAAACAACACGTCCGTCGTGTATCAGAATCATAGGTGCATTGAAGAATACCTCGTGCAGGGTGCGGTTCAAAATTATGCATGAAAATTTGCATAGCTCGCTGGCATGTACCGCTTAACCAGTTTCAAAACGAAACCAGGGGTGTTTCACAAAGACTAAGATCGACTTTAAGTTGGACTTAACTATGGCAGGCCGTTCATGCCACCCTAAGGGGCGTGTAAATCGTGGTCACAAATCTACAGAATTTAAAAAAAAATCATAGTCAATTATTGAAGGAAAAAATATTATCTAAAGATCATACTTGAGAGACCAATAATGAGAGCAACCAGTGGCATGAATGGCCTGCGATAGTTATGTCCAACTTAAAGTCGATCTTAGTCTTTGTGAAACACCCCCCAGTACTCTAATCCTGACTCTATTCAGCAATAACTTACCATTTCCCAACTTACATAAAGTGCTATCTTTTTTCTAATAGAAAAACCTATACAATCTTATTTCTCTAAAGTAGAGCGCTTGCTCTATAAAGAAACAAATAAAACACTAGGCCAGAATATTTTCCTAGAAATGAATCTAATTACCTAATTAACTTCTAGGAAGAAGTCGTCCCTACTCATGTAGGTCTCCTTACCTTTGATGGTTTCTACATCACTGGCAGAGTTGTTGGAGAATAAGTGTACAGCGGGGCACTCTGCCATTAACAACCTTACCTTTTTTAATCGCCAAAACGGCTAGTGATCGACCTCGAGTTCGAAGTTTCGTCCATACACGAAAGAAATGTGCTAACTTGTTCATGGCATTTGACGGATGTCAAAGTGATACACACTAAATCTTCTGTAAAAATGTGGGATTTTCTTAAAAGAGTGCCGTGACTAAATAAATAGGTTTGAAGAAAAGGCTTGTCTAGGGAACCCCCTCTATCTTTACAGATAAGGTCCAAGAGCCCGCCTTTAATAGGTTAAGTACTGTTTCGTCCGAAGTCTTTGTAGGCACAATCATGTCGAGCCAACTCTTCGGCAATGTAATCTTTATTTTTTTTTTAATCTGGCTTTCTCTCTCTTTCTCTATCCTCTTCTCTTTAATTTCCGCCGCCCAGCGGGGCACACTGCCATTAACAACCTTACCTTTTTTTAATCGCCAAAACGGCTAGTGATCGACCTCGAGTTCGAAGTTTCGTCCATACACGAAAGAAATGTGCCAACTTGTTCATGGCATTTGACGGATGTCAAAGTGATACACACTAAATCTTCTGTAAAAATGTGGGATTTTCTTAAAAGAGTGTCGTGACTAAAAAAAAATAGGTTGAAAAACGCTTGTCTAGGGAAACCCCCTCTATCTTTACAGATAAGGCCTAAAAGGTTAGGTACTGCTTCGTCCAAAGTCTTTGTAGGCACAATTATCTCTTCAGCAATGTAATCTGTATATTTTGTTTTAATCTGGCTTTCTCTTCTTCTCTTTAATTTCCGCCGCTCGTTGTTTTTTTTACTTCTCCAATTATAGGCCGCAAACTAAAAATAGGAAGGGCCGCGGGCAATTCGCCGCCGTCCATCCGCCGTCCACTATCCTCCACTGATTTATAAATTAATTAATTGACTTGGAAAAACAAGAGGAAAAACAGGAACAAAATTAGTGTTGGTTTTTCTTACACAAAATAATGATGTACGATACTTTTAACCATGAACGGATACTAGCCTCAAATGCTCAAAGGGGTGATCGCATATCTGTTTGGAAAGCCAATAATTACCAAAATTGCACATTTATTCTCATAAAATGCACAATTTGTGTGAATCATCTACGTCATTCTTTTGTCAGATTTCTAGCAGATTGAATAACAAACCATGATGATACGAAGCGTATGAACTCTCAAATTGAAATAATCTATTCGTTAGTGACAAATAGGATTCACTTTCAGCATTCCTCTACTATATTGCTAAAATAAAATCATCAATATAATTTTCAGGTTGGAGTTATGATGTGTTTTTTGTTGTTGTTTTGGTTTGCTTCATTTGGTTCGTCATGCAACGGGTAATCCTATCTAACATAAAGGATTATGATAAGATAAATTACAACATAGCATGGGGCAAAATTTAAATGTAATACAGTTATTTAATAAGAAAGAGGTGTATTGATGGAGAGTTTATTCTTTTCCCAATACCTGAATGTTATAAAAACTCCATTCTAGTACTGGTGATTTAATTTATGTTTTAATCAGCTTCCATTTAAATGAATAGGAGAAATACAAATCCATTTTGTTAATCATCATATAAATGTTGGCTATTCGTAATTTAATTCATGATGTTCCTATACATGTATATCTCTTACAACAGAATGAATTCAAACCAAAATGATAAATTACCTGTGCAGACGGTCTTAGGTTTTTTAATCAGAAAATCAACCCTTTTAAAAATTCAGTCGTCTGCGCATGCCCGTATTAACATTAAAGGTAATACAAAGTTTTGGTATGGATTCATGAATTTCGTTCAAATGAACATATTGGAAGCATATGCGATTTTACAATATTCAATGATCGTTGTCGCGTTGTCGAGTCTAAAGTGATGAAATTGTAAATAATAAACTCTTTATGTTGTATAGCTCCCTCTCAAGACTTATATTACTTTAGCTTTAAAACAATGTTTCTTGATTACAATCGACCGATTTGCTAATCCCGTTTGGAAATTAAAATATAAGAACTGCATATTCTGATATTGTCATGGTCGCAGCTATCATGGAATGGCCTTAGACGCTATTTGAAATATTTGAAATTTACCGGGAGCACTGGTAAATTTTAATTATTCAATTTCTCGAAAGCAAAAGTGTTTCTGGGGCTAAATTTTCTAGTGCTTATAATCATGACATCAACAGGGGCATCCAAATGTATCAAAATGTTAAAGAATTTTTATCCATCCAATTTTCAAAATTTCCCAAACCTTTGCATTACCTTTAACATACATGAATATGTATAAGACTAGTAATTTACTTATTCACTGAATGAAGTTTTCCTTCATACCATTTCCGTAGTATAAAGCACTTCACAGCCTACAAGAAACGCAGGCTTCGGGCATCATTCGTTATAACATACTTCACCCATTACATACTGGAGCTACCCGAATCCAGTGTTCAAATGTATGGACTGGGAGAATTCAGGATTGAATAGGTTAATAATGATAATAGTAACGGTAATTATGATGCTGATAATGATGGTGGTGATAATAATACTACTAATAAAAATAATGGTATTAATAATCATGATAATAGTAATAATGATAATGATAATGATAATAATAGTTCAGTTTAGTTTCAGTTTATTTTTCAAAAAAACATGACATAGCAATCATGACGAAAAAACATGATCCAAACGGAGACCCCAAAATGCAATGCTTGTGAGTGGGGCCCCTGGGAAGGATGGACCTCTCAATCCCGGCGGATTGGCAAAAGAGCACTTACTGTGTAATACATTGTTTCTTTTTGGACACATACTGACTCTGATGATGATGATGAAGATAATATCAACATTCCATAGCAGAGTAGTATTATTATAAGGCCTACTAATAGTGATAATTAGAGTGACAACAATGAAAATATATGCCGCTGTCTATTTAATAATCCACAAGCGCTTGCATTGTTGGTCAGTCACCAAGGTAGAAATTAGGCCTGTTTCGTGTCAGCGGAAACTCTCACAGCAAATTGTTGAACTAATAAACAGCGCCACCTTGCAACAAAAATAGTAATTGCTGTGAAGGAGCACAGAATGGATTTTACTTGCTGCTTTAATTCATGTAAAATTATAAATGCATGTATGTAATTCAAATGATCTGTGAAAATAAGTTATTTTTAATTATTTTTTACTGCTCTTGCCTTTATATTTTGTTTATTTCTATATGTAATTTCAGGCTGTGTGGATTGTACGAAAAAGCTCCAAAAAATACCGGATTTGCCTGATGTTTTGCCTCTTTGCTTTGGATTATCATCCCCATCTAGAGCTCACGTACTCATTATGTTGTGTGTGTTTTTCGTTTCTACAGGAAATGCGGGAATCATTTGCTGTTGACAGGGATATCTACCAAAGGCGATGACGATGGGAAACTATAGTTGCACTACTGATATTCTCTGGATGAACAACACTAGGAATTGGAGAGAAAGAAAACTTTGAGAGCAAGCATCTTAGCCATCGGGGAACAAGACTGCGAAAATCTTTCAATCATGACCCAAGAAAGTCAGGGTTTTTTCTATCAATCATTTTCCTGCCCACACGTCTGTATGTCTAAGCCGATCCGTATAAAGCTTACTCTCTAAAAAAAAAAGAGTTAATTTTCACTCTATTTTCACTTCTTGGGAGTGACGTCAGTGATCAGTTGTTTAGGAGTGAATATCGATTGATTTTAGAGTACTCTCTAAGAAAAAAAGAGTTAATGTTCACTCTATTTAGACATCATTTTCACTCCCCAGAGGAGTGACGTCAGTGATCAATCGATTTTCTTTCTTTTTTTAGAGAGTAGTAATTACCTTTTCTTTATAATTATTTGCTTGCATCTTAGGAATTGTCAACATCGCAATGATATTCAAATTATTGCTTATGGTAATAAAGAAGGAAAAAACTGAATGAAATGAATGTTTCATAATAAGGAAAATCTTCTTCATTTGCTTTTGATTTCATTTGGTTATTTCTGAATATAGTAAGATGTTTCTATTCTGGGAAAGCATTTGCTTGAACAATTCAAATTGTTCATTTTACTTGTTACAAATAGCGTACTTGAAGTAAGATACAAGCAGAAAAGTAGAAAGGGTAATTATAAAGTTTCTTCTAGTGTTATGCAGGCCTGTTGTTATGAACTGTTCATGTTTGTGTTTAGTTTTAAGCTATGGATATCGCTAATCTTTTACATGTTTGTGAATGCACGTGTTATAGAATTGTATTGATGAGGTTACCTAAGTGAACAAGACATTATCATCATCTTCATAAAGTTTTCATCAATATTATCATCATCATTATCTTTCTCATCATTATCATCATCATCTACGCCATCATCATTAGCATCATTAGCATCATCAATCGTATTTATCATCATCATCTTCATAATTATCATCATCCTCATCATCACCATCATCATTATAATCATCCTCATCACCATCATCATTATAATCATCATCATCATCATCATCGTCATTAAGAATCATCAAAAGTCATGAATTATTGGGAGTGATATGTTTGAATTTGTCATTTTGTGTCCATTTGTTATTTAGGTGGAATACTCTGTACTTGATTTTATTTTCGTACCATCATTCGCACTTGTTAATAATGTATAAAACCGCGCAATAATTATTTCTGGTTTTCTAATTATTCTTTTTTGATATATAGTTTGATTACTATGACAATAAATGAGCAATTTATCGCAATATTTTGTTGTACAGTGGATGTCTTAAAGCGTGTTAATTGTAAATATCTCGCCATTTTAATAAAGCAGAAAAAAGATGAGGGAAACGAAATATACAAGCCCAGAAGAGAGATGGGGAGAGGGGATATATTATATATATATAATGGATAGAGAGAGGGAGAGAGAGAGAGAGAGAGAGAGAAGGGAGAGGGAGAGAGGGAGAGAGAGAGAGAGAAAGAGAGAGAGAGGGAGAGAGAGAGTGACCAAATGAAAGGATGGGTATTACAGATGGAATATTTGATAAAGCATAAGTGCATGTGTAGACCTTACCTTTACAATTTTAATGATTTCCATAACAGTCACGGAAATCCTAACCATGCAAAAAAACCTCTGTCAGGGTTGAGCACGACTCCTTGAGAATTGAGAAATAGCGCCATCTGTTCATTTTCTTTCTCTACCCCCCCCCCCCCCCCTCTCTCTCTCTCTCTCTCTCTCTCTCTCTCCCTTACTCTCTTTCTCACTAACTTGTATTCTTGCCGCCCCCCCCCCCCAACTTTGCTCTTTACCATCTTTCAGAATGCAGAGAACTATGTTGATTGATTGACTGTCTAATTGACTGGTTATTGAATAATAATGTCAGCCCCCCCCCCCCCAAAAAAAAAATCCAGATCTGACAAGTGATTGTAAATCGTTTTATTTGCCCAGTCCGGCAGTCGTCTGAAGTTAACAATGGTTGCATCACATGATTACTACTGTTGTGACAGCAAATACACGTTCAAAGTTAAACAACATTAACAAATATTGATAGACACACATATCACTGGGAGTAGATTACTTCTGGTTATTTATCTGTATTATTCTACTTTCATAGTGACTATCGCATCCCTTGCCAAGGGCTTGGGAGTCAGTCTGAGATCATCCCAACCCCCCCCCCCTCCTCCTTCTCACCCCCCCCCCCCCCCCAATAGGATTGCTAGAGGGGGCGGACGCTCAATTGCGGTACCCCCATTGAAAAGTTTTATCACCAAAGTCGTCGACAAAATGACAATTTAAAGAAAAATGAGGACCCATTATCAAGAATTATCATTTATTGAATTATATTTGTTTTAGTAGATGTCGTTGTTTCTTATCATGAAATGTTTTTAGGTAACTTTAGTCCGACTTCAAACAGAACAAAAACAAGACAACATGAACCTAAAAACATTTCATTGTCAGTGATTTATTTTCCTTACGCCAGCAGTATGAAGAGGGTCAGAGAAATCGTTGCGTAACAGTGTTCCGCCCATGCACCGGCAGCGAGAACACACTTTTTTTTTCCTTCTTCTTTCTTTCTTTTCTTTTTTTCTTTCACACAGCCTGAATAGAATGCGCTTTACACAGATAATCGCACGGTTGGCATTGAAACCATCTTGGGACTTGCAAAGTTTTGGAGCACGGAAGAGAAAATGTGCTCTCCCGGTGCATCCCGGTACGCATTTTCGTGCTATAGCCTTGATCTAGTTTGCACGTGTGCATCAATATGTGCAGGCTTCTAGTCTGCTTCTACAGACCTTTTTTGAAAAAAAGAAGTTCAACCACAACCATTATCAAAAACAATTCATGTCCTCTTAACTGAACTTTGGAAACGCTTTTATATTTCTTGCGCAAAGGAAATAGTGATTATCATTTCAATAACTTTGCATTGTGTAGTGTTAACATCAAGCAGGCCCATGCAGTCCGATCATCAAAGTTATTTCAATTTTAAAGTACTTAGAAATATCTCAAAATACAACGTGGGTTTAAAAACTGAGACCAAAGTGGTGATCTACATTTTGTTGAACTACTTTAGGTGCTAAATCGTGCTTTTTTTTTTCTTCCCCTGACATTTGTGCAAACACGAATTTTTAGGACCATGACATAAAGCTGTCATCTTTATCCGTCTTTTCTTCTGTCTTTAAAGTTGATCCGCTTAAAGTTATAAATATCGTCATGTATTTTACAATCCGAATGGTCGAGAGAGAGAGAGAGAGAGAGAGAGACAGAGAGAGAGAGAGACACACAGAGAGAGAGAGAGAGACAGAGAGAGAGAGACAGAGAGAGAGAGACACACAGAGAGAGAGACAGAGAGAGAGAGAGACAGAGAGAGACAAAGAGAGAGAGACACAGAGAGAGAAAGAGATAGAGAGAAAGAAAGAGAGAGAGAGAGAGAGAGAGAGAGAATTTAAGTAAATATATAATGAGTGAGAGAGAAAAAGATAAATGTATACAAAGGTGGAGCGAAATCATAGAAGTAAGCAAACTAAGATGATTACCAGAATTCCAGGAAAACTTACCCGGGACAACAATACTACTCATCTCTGAAGGACGTGTCTGGGGAGTCCGTCTCAGTGGGGCAGTTATCGAAATAACAAATCAGGGATATAGGATTTTAGGAGGGCATTAATCGATAAGATGAATGTAAAAGAGTTACACGGTATTATTATTTTCTTTATCAAATCAAACAATTATAGATGAAACCGGTCCCGAACATTAATTATAATGAGTCTCCTTCACTTTACACCTATATCAAGCAACCACTTACCTACAGTTTGCACCTAGTGTTTTACCTAGGTCACAAACCCTTGTCAGTCTTAGTAGCAGAGTGTCTGAGCTGGGAGACTATTCGGACTGCACGGTCTGCTGGTCACCGGAGGATATGTACTGTAGCTACTCCCGTGACACAGCCAGAGACTAACAGTTAGGTTCAGCTCAAGACTTAATGGAATGGTGTGTTTGTTAAGAGTCAAATTAGATTTTGTACCTGCAGACTACCACTTACAATGCCTATGGTTAAGAATATGGCAGTAACGACAAATTTTTAAATAATCGTTAGAATAACCTCCCTTGTATACTTTAAACAGTCTTTTGAAAGAGAATAGGAATCTGAATTATCAGGAATAACACACCGAAAAATCAAGTATCTACGCGGGATTTAAAAAAAATTGCCTGATTACTTTCTAGTAGGTCGTTGAAAGAGGTTTGAAATACACCCACTTACGTTTAGTAATATACATGATATTCTTTAAACCCCGCCAAATAGCTCACAACAATACTAAAACACATAAACAAAAGAAAACACCATAAACTAATCACCCGCATGTAAGGATCAAGAATACGATAAATGTGATTACATAAAAAGTAGGAATATGGAGGAAGAAAGGGCGGGGTGTGCCTGTAGTACTGCTCTTAAAATATATATTGCCAAGCTAAATGAAGTCCTCCAAATGATTATGCTTGATTATTTTCAATCTAATTTATTTCGTACTAGGTGTGTAGTATTAATCGTTTTCCCCTGTTTTTTCAAACCACATCAACTTCTCGTCTTTGCATATTATCTGAGAAGCATCAATAACTTGTAAATACAGATACAGATTCTGCCTTTAAATACGACTGCAGATCTAGAATGTGAGGGTCCGTTCCCCCTGCCAGGGAGGGAGTCAGGGTAACTATAGACCCGTCGACATCTCGCCTCTCAATCTCCCCGCTGGATACGTCGAATGGGTGGCTGATAAGTCGGCGCTGCCTTCATGATACGGCACTTTTCCAACCCTCCCCCGAGCCGTTCAACATCACTCGAAGAAATTACTCTGAACATTTTCAATAAATTTCACTTTTTTTTTCCAAAGGCAAAGCCTCGTCCTCCTGGGATTCGGCTGCATAAATCGTTCTGGCGGGGAAAGTTTTTATGACTCATAATATTTCTGTTCCTCTTTATCGTCTCATATTCTCCAATGACTGTGGTAATATTCAGTTTAACCTTCGTTATGTCTTGAATTTTTCTTCCAAAGCTGCAAGGCCGGACCAAGGTACACATAGCACTATTCCCAAAATGCTTAAAGTGAAACGATGTACTAGTAATGTATGATGAAAGAGCTAGAACGAGTAGTTTACAAAATTAAAAAGAAGAGATTATTCCGAGATCATCTAACGTATGCAGTTGAACAAAATTCATATAGACCTACATTTCGCTACGGTGACAACAAGACATGTAAAATGAACATTGAATAATGCAAAAGGAACAACAACGAGAATAAGATAACACCTGGAAACTTGAATGCGACAATAGCATACCCCTTATTCTGAATAAATATGAATGAAATAAGAAGTATATTCAATGATAAGGAAAGAAACAAAGAAACAAAGAAAGAGAGTTTGTTTTGTGATATATTAAGTTTATTGTGTGAAAGAAACGAACAACGTCTTGGTAGCGTGCAGGGACTTCAATATCATCCTAGAAATGTGAGTCCAGTTTCCTGCGTTCATTACCACTGAGAGAACATTTCATCTGATTTATATTTATGTGCAAACATTCTTAACATATTTGTGGATAAGTCCAAAAGATGCGTTTTTTTTTTTTTTTTTTTTTTTTGTAAAAATTGTTAATTGAAACGAAATTGGGTGCAGGTCTGACCATTGCAATGCTTCATACTAGGTCGAAGGTGAGATATTTGCGAGAACCTCCTTCACTCTATGGTTGCAAGCTTTTAAAAAAACGTCCATCTCAAGATGGTTGGTAACCCCGTACCTAACCCTCGCCATCTCGATATGATTCTGTTGCTATGCATCAGTCAAAATAGTCTAGGAATTGATCTTTCAATCTTTAGTTGGTTTAGGACTCTCCAAACCGACAGCTCCAAACGGAAGACCTTGATTGCGGCAACTAAATGATTGTTTCCGGATAGTTTATAGTCAACCCACACATCCAAGAACATATACCTCCCATATTATGATAATGGTGTGATATAAGGTTCCTTCTTCTTCCTGCTTTCTCTTTTTCAATTTCAAAACATTTTCCTCATTTCCATCATCTATCTAACCTTGCACATGAGTGTTATAGCAATCATAATCAGAGGAACTGACGGGAAAAGAAAATAGCGAAGCATACGGCATATATTATTTATTAAAATAATGTTCTTAATTGCTTCATTTTCATCTTTCCCGAATGTATTTTGTGTCAGAAAATGAGCAACGCGTAAATTATATGTGTTTTCAAATTTGAAATCAATTTGAAATATACCATACATTAAGTTCATCATAAAAGATTACAAGAAAATAGTTGTACTAAATAAATACATTCAGCTCTGTAGTTTTGAAGTAATACTATTTGTGTCCTCTGCTTTTACATTCTATTCGCTTCCTTCGTGAGTTGAATACATTGAGATGATTTAATTTACAATTTAATTTTGCAATTGAGGAAGATTTATCATGCTAGAACGCAACTTAATTTTGTTTTAAAGAGATCTATATTGAAGTAATACATTATCTATGACAAACATGATTTACAATACTAGTATTTGTATTTATTATGAATTTCCATTCACTTTATACATGCGTATTTTGTTTTAAAGATTGTATTTATTGTATACATGTATTGTCCTTTCATTACAGCCTCTCTCTCTCTCTCTTTCTCTCTCTCTCTCACTCTTGCTCTGTTTCTTTTTCTATGTCATTGCATCTCTCTCTCTCTCTCTCTCTCTCTACCTCTCTCTTTCTCTACATGCATCTCTCTCTCCATGTCTCCCTGTCTCCCTGTCTCTTTCTCTCTCTCTTTCTTTCTTTCTCCCTCCCCTCTCTCTCTCTGTTTCTCCCTCTCTCTCCTTTCCCTAAATCCCCTCCCTCCCTCCCCCTCTCTCTCTCTCTCTCTCTCTCTCTGTTGCTCCCTCTCCCCCCCCCCCCCTTCCCCCTCTCTCTATCTCCCTCTTTTCCTTTCCCTGTATACCCCTGCTCAGAAAATGTTAACGTTGCGTTAGTGAGATGAATGGTCTGCCGCACTGGATAAATATTATCATTTCCGGTGTCATCTCGTCTGAAATGAAAACATACGCGAATCGATGAAAGCTATAGGGTATATCAAAATATTGTTTACATCACACTCTGATAAAATAATGATTGGCAGGGATAACAAAGAATGGAATTCGATTGAGTTAGGTGTATATATATACAATCACGTATATGAGATTTAGAATATAATTTGTTATGATCGGGGGGAACGAAATATTCCGTGTACAAATTCACGGTTCTTTCGATTTAAAAAATGATATTAGATCCTTTGATCACGATTACCAATGACCCCCCCCCCCCCCCCCCCCCACTTAGTGTTATTTAGGGTACGCATATGCATGTTCCCTCCTTTTGAAAACACCCCCCTAAGTCCGGTGTGTAAAGTCAATACGGGCCGGATTTTTGTGTACTACGAGCCGGACTTTGGTGCGTGAAAAGTACCCCTTTACTGGACATTTTGGGAACACGCATGGTATCCCTCCGTCTAAAAAATAATAAAGTATCCTTTGCCCTTCTGCCTCAATATTTCAAAAATGAAAGCAAATATTTGTTTATTCATATTACACTCTTTGTGAAATAGTCTGTGTAGATTGAGATTAGTATCACTTTCAGTACATCGACAACTCTTAGAATCCACAGACTAAAATATATTTGTCGAACACAGTTTCAATGAAATGATATTGACAGATTACTATTTTGAAAACAAGAAAGTGAATTTTGCTGAAACACGGTGTAGTTGTTTATCGGTTACATCAAACCAATTGATGCATGATGTAACACATCAAGTTCATCTTAATTGATCTTTTTGTTGTTGGAATAACAAATATTGGCAGTGCCACTGCCAAACTCAGATATAAAATGACCAATTCAAAGTTATAACTGGAATTTATAAGGCCCCCCCCTCCCCACCTGTTCTTTTGTTTTACCTACAAACAGGTCTTCACATATCATTCAGGGCCCGTCTTAAAAGATAGGAGACAAAAAACTTGCCATTGATAAGGGGACTTGCGATTGATTCGGGTTAATTGCAACTCTTCATATTAAAGGCGCGGCCCTGGTTGAGCAAAAAAGTACCCTGATAATGTCTGAAAACAATTTTGAAATGATTAAATATCGTTTTCGCAAATATATCATGTTTGCAGTATGGTATACATAAGACCTCTATGACATACAATGGATACACTGCAGTTATGGACTACTCAGTTATACATCCAATATTACATCTAAGGTAGATGACAACATACTACTACTACGAGACTGATAATTTTGTATCTTACAGAAACCCTTAAAGGGATCGTTTTACAATGTTAAATCTGAGATACACGTCCCTACGTGTTATCAGTGTCTGTGATATGGTCAAATTGCGCTTCAAAATGATCAAGAAGTGCCTCAAAAAAGTAAAAATCTTTGATTGACCGGTTTTACCATACTCTTTTCCCCCAATAGACTGTAGTGTTATGAAAACCGTCAGGCGAACGGTTTTCAAAATTTGTAATTCCAATCATAAATATCTTGATAATCAGACAGGCGATCGGCTTGTAAAAGTCATGGGGTTCCTGACTGACCTAAAGGTTTATAATTATCATTGCATCATGAGCTAAATCCAGAATTTTATTTCAGAATCTGAGACAAAATTACCGGATCCCTTTAAATAAATAGAATTCGGTCAAAAGGACGTCATCTGGGAAATTAACAAAGCAAACGATGCAGTCCCGAGATGAAAGCATAACATAGGCCTATTTATTTATCTTCTAGGCTTCTTCAGAAAGCTCTCTTTGTGTATTGATATTGAGAGATTGATATCGTAGTATAGACCTTTCCCCCACATCTCTCTTCCATTTGCTGTTGGTGTTTTTATTAGATCCTCGATATCAATGGATGGCGGGCCGGCTAGGCTAGACGGACCTTTGGCTTTAGTCTGAATCTAGGTCATCCCCATCGCTTCATCTCCCCATCCCCCCGTGCCGGTCGGCCGGCCGAAACGGAGCATTTGCATGATATCTGGGTCAAAGATGCTGTAAACAAAATAATTACAAACCATTCTTACGTCCAGTCCCGGGGCTCGAGACGGCGAATAATAATATAGCTCGTAAAGATCTCATATTGAGATAATGTCTTTGATCCGTGGGTTATACAATGGAGGTGATTATGAAATATTCCATCATAATCTGCGACAGGGGGATGTCAGAATTGACCTTTTTTATTCACTTGGTAGGTCCTTTAAGTATCTATACGACAAATTGGTGTTTGTGAACTCCATTGCAACCATCAGAATAATACTAGTAAGTTGACCTTTATGACAAGATCCAGGTACGTCATCATCATACTGTGATGATTATCAATTTCATAATGGAGGAAATTTGTCTGTCTCTCTGTCTGACTGACTTGGTACTGGCTAGTTCACTAGCAATTTCCCCAACTTCTTACTTTCCCTTCGGCTCTTGCTCCACCCCCTCCCCGTTCTCTCTATCTCTCTCTCTCTCTATCTATCTCTCTCTCTCTCTCTATTTTTTCTCTCTCTCTCTGTCTCTCTCTCTCTCTCCTTCTCCCATTCCTGTCTCCCTTTTTCCTTTCTCTATCTCTCTATCTCCCTCCCTCCCTCTAACTGCTTCCCTCCCTTTTAAACTGCTCTAATGCAGGGGTGTATGTCTAATAATATAATTGATGCTGTTATATTTAAATTTATATATATATTCAAGAGACCACATTGTATGACAGGAACAGTTTATGCAAAAGAAATCGAGAATTGCTTTTTAAGGCATTACTACATATCCCAAGTGCCCAAAATGCCAAATTTCCCCCTTTTTAAAAGCCTGAGTGGATGAGTGAACGACTGGGATATACACAGACTTGTTTACCATGTTTTCGCTGTTCCTCCTGCTGCGAATTGTCGGTTTGGCCAATTGGTGTTCCGTCACACGTTGACGTGGACTCAGCATTGCAGTGACGGTATCAATGACGCCTTGGCATCACGTGACATTCAATATTGGAACACTTGGTGTTTTTCGCGCGCCACCAAGCATGTAGAGCAGGGATGTTCTTTCATCATCCGATTCTTCCAATCTAATGTACTCCCATTTCGTGTATGATTTTTAACGGGAAAATTCTATTATATAAATATACGCTCACCTTCTCACTTCGTATTTCTTTTATCAGTTTTCTCTTTGGGGTGTTTCAGTAATTTTCTAGTTGATATTAAATGTTGAGAGGATTTTGTTTAAATCAACTTTAGATATGACAGATATTGTTAACCATAGAATGAATATGGGCTGTATTTATTTACATAATGTAATCTGATTGTATCATATAATGTGTGAATAAAATGTAAATTTAACTTTGTAAATGACAGAAAATGTGGTGTATACCTTTTTCCATAACAGACTTGATGCTAATACCTCTCATCAAAGTTACTTTTGGTTTGTTCTCGGATTCGTCAAATCTTCTAGTATGCGACCAAAAATTAGGCCAAGGCCACTCTCACTATAGAAGAAAAGCTCTGTGGTGGAGATATTAGGAAGACAATAGAATTCAATTGACCTATCGACAGGAATGGAGAACTATACTGTTCATGCATATATCCATTTCCGTCTTCTTAAGGAGATCTTAAAACATGATTTCAGGTAAGTCTTAATCGTCGCAATAATTAATAACATGGAGTATTCCATGTGGTGAATTACTGATGAGGTCCATTTTGACATGACATGAGATTTTTTTTAAAGCTGATGTGTGGGGTGTGATGGAGAGAGAGAGAGAGAGAGAGAGAGAGAGAGAAAGAGAGAGAGAGAGAGAGAGAGAGAGAGAGAAAGAGAGTGGAATGGGGAGGGGGAATACAAAAGAATTCAATGAATCTACCGGAAAAGCATAACAACTATACTTTTCATTAATATCTGTTTCTGTCTTTTAACATCTAATTTTATGAAAAGTAAGAAGGTCTTGGAATAACTCAGAGAATTTTTGAGCACCACATTAATAATTTCCATGTGGGAAACAACTCTCCCATAACAATTTGTGTGTGAGAGAGAGAGATATATAAGGGAGAGAAAGAGGAGAGAGAGATAATGGAGAAAAAGAGGAGAGAGATATATATAAGGGAGAGAAAGAGAGAGAAAGATAAGGAAGAGGGAGAGATAGAGAGAGAGAGAGAGAGAGAAAGAGGTTTGTATTTAATGATTGTAATAGATAAACGAGAAGGACAAATAATCATTTCGATAATACAGTTTTTTCCTTTTGAAATCCGATTTGCTCCCAAGCTTTTACCTTCTCTTTGCCTCGAGAAGGTCGGTATTTTGCCTTGAGCTGTAAACTCACGAAATGAGATTTGATAAATGACCAGGCTTGTTAAAGTTGCCATTGAACTTAACTATTGCATCAGGACAGCCACATGCTACAAGCAGTTATGTATCATTGTCATGTCAAGGATAGTGGAGCAATGCCTTTATACCTCTATGTATGAAAAGCACTTCACACAAAAACGAAAATGATGAAAGGAAGGATGGAAAGCAGTAAAATATGGATGGAGAACGCATAGAAAAAATTATGAGAGACAAAAGAGAGAAAGAGGGAAGATAAGATGCAGGGGAGATACAATAACGGGACATATGTATTTGTTTTGGAGGCAGAGGGAGGAGAAAGAAAGAACAAAACAAACCTGAAAAACCAGGCTAGAGACGAGAAGAGTTAAAAGTAAGAATTAGAATATATATAATGATATTGATAAAGAGGTGGAAATAATCATATCTTTTCGATTTCTGTCGTTTTGATGTATTATCATCAACGAGAACCTTTGCCAATGTTGGTGCGATACCTCTCTCACAGAACTTATACATTAACCATCGAAAAAGCCTCAACGGCTTAGAATGTTAATTGCTCTGACTTCATGAGCTACTCGGTTGCTTGATAATCACACCGATTATTATGACCATGCACTTATTTGCACCTATCTTGAATTCAATCATGAAATGTTTAAACGGTATGTTATTTTTTTCACGAGTGTAGGACGGGTATGAAAGGCAGAGAGGAAATGAAAAATGAGGATCAGAGATTGAAGCGATTCGAACACAAGCCGAGGGTTAGCGCCAATATATTGGAACCCCTGGTCCCAGCCATGCTCAAGAGCGGATATTACTTACTTACAGAGTATTGATTTAGATTCCGTGTTCTCTTTAATCTCGTGATTTTAAATCAAACAGAAATGAGTGGGTTCTACGATGCATTTTATGCCATCATATATTTTGTTTTGGTCTCCTTGATCGTATTCACTTCATATACCTGTTTCCATAAATCCAATTGCTAATCCAATTGCTTTTATTGTGCCCCTTGCTCAATGTAAGTAACTACTCTGGTGTCATAAAAGTGTATGATTTGGGGGTTATATAACTAACTCTCTCTCTCTCTCCCTCTCTCTTTCTCTCATCTCTCCCTTTCTCTCCCACATACACAAACGCACACAACTACGCACACATACCTTTTCTGCTTTCTTCTTTTGTGCTCATGTGCTCCATCTCGCATGCATTTTTTAAACGTCTGCTGTGACCTAAATGTCTGATGGAGATGGATTATTATCATTTAGTGGTTCAATCGATATCGCTACGTCACTTCCTTCACTTGTCATGAATGCGAAAGTTATCTTTTCCGTTCGATAACAAAGGGCAAGGACTAATGTTTTGATGTGTCGGCAATAACAAATTGATATTGACAAGTGATGTTTGTAGCTTACTCTTATACTCATGTACAAAAAATTGAACTTGTCCTTCAACAGTAGCTTTGTACATTACTCAAATAAAACCCATAACAATTCTAAATTATATGAGAAAATCTGTGCCAATAGAGTCGTTGCTTTTCTTGCCTTTTATTGCAGCAAACATAACTATATAAAAGTGTTTGATCTTTCTGGTAAATTTGACAAAATAAATTTAAGCAGCCTAAAGGTATTACAAAGTTTTGGTATGTGGTCATGAGTTCGGCGTATGTACAATAATACGTTCAAAGTGTTTTGAGGCAGCAGTTTCAGGACATAAGACTTATGTTTAATCATATCCTATTACCTTTCTGGGCGATCTTGTATCGCTTTGTAAATTAGCATCGTTAGTGGAAAAGACAGGGGGTGCAACCAACTCTACACATGCTCTTTAATATGCATGTATTTCATCTCTTTTTTTTTATTTCATCAAATTTGAAAAGTAATCTCCGCATCTTCATCCCGTGCCAGCTTATTTTCAGGACCTTTTCTCCATTCATGTTTCTCATTCTCATAAAGCTTTAGTGATGGACAACGTTTTCACAAATAGAGCCAGCATGTAACCCTCTTGGGTTCGGTGACTCCGCCTCCGGACCGCCCAGAGTGACTAGGAAGGATGATATTAATAGCGATGCGGGAACTTGGGCACCAGCCCTGAACGCCATGAAATACCAGAAAATACAACTTACAAGCATGCATGCATGGGCCACATGGTATAGGTGGGTCCTAGAGACATCCACTTGACATGATTCCATCGAGAAAGGTCATACCTCACACAAAATATTATGTTTATACATTAATTTCAAGCATCATAACATTAACTTCAGCTGTATTATGTGTGGCCAATGTTAAAGATTATGCTTTATTCAATTCAATTCAAAATTGGTTTTTATTAAAGCACAAACATCGTTCATACAAATACAATTTTACATGAAAGACAGCCATGGCTGGAATATTCATGTTAAGAGCTAATGGTGTGCAGAAGACAATGGAGCATAGCTTTACTTTATTAGAATAAAACTACGTTCTAATATGATCATCAGGACGATAATGAATGAAGAAAGAGCGAGAAAAGAGATTGAAGAGAGATACCAGTAGGAGGCTTCTTTAGGGGGATGCCAGACAACATTTGACAAGTTTGCTCAAAGTATTATTGACATTTATTCTTTAAAAGTATTTAAAAAAAGTAAACAAAATAAAAAAAGAAAAAGAAATTCCTTTTTTTATTAATTTCCCAGCAAAGATTGAAAAGGAAGTCTCAAAATATCCACCAGAAAATTTGATGATAACCGTAAATGCATTTTATTAGTCGGAGAAGAGGTCAAACGTCAATAGCATCGGAATGTGTCCAAACCCAAGTCTTACGGCGCCTTTTGAGCCATTTCTTCGAATGGAAGGCTTACAATCAATGTTTACCTTTATTAATATCACTTATTAGAACCGAAATCAGAGAGACTTTACATATCAAAAATGCCATATTTAACCGCGAACAGAATTTCTTGTAAGAAATATCTGGTGAGAGTCGTAATATAAGACGAGGTCCGTGGCGCCACGTAAGACAGTGAACTATACTTTTGGTCGAACGACTGACCAGGTGTTCTGCCCGACTGCTTGCTACCCACGCACTGGTTTGTTTTATGAATGAAGATGATCTCCAGTATTACCAGGGTGGTGATGATCTATGGACCACTAATCAGAGAAAGAGAGATAGAGAGAGAGAGAGACAAAGAGAAAGAGAGAACAAAATAGAAAGAAAAAGAGAGGGAGAGAGATAGGGAGAGGGAGAATGTTAAATGAATGAAGATGATCTCTATTACCAGGGTGGTGATGATCTATGGGCCACAATTCAGAGAGAGAAAAAGATAGAGAGAGAGAACGAAATAGAAAGAGAAAGAGAGGGAGTGAGATAGGTAGAGGAAGATTAAATTCATAACCATGATTGAAACACTTGATATTTTGTAACACGGCTCTCTTGGCTGCCATGCTGGAGTAAATGCATGCCGGTCGGAGTTACACATGCATGAACAGGTCATTGCGAGATGAAAAGTCTTCAAATCTCATTTAAGTTATTATGTCATTGTGAAATTATAAGATTTCAAAAAATCGTTACTTTCCTCTCCATGATTATGTCACAGGTATCTGTCATGAAGCGTCATGATCTAGTATAAACTTCTTCAGGAGATTTTTGCCAAAGCGTCCTTCACATTAGTATTTGGATCTCTCTCTCTCTCTCTCTTTTTTCATCTCTCTCTCTCTCTCTCTCTCTCTCCCTCCCTCTCCCTCTCTCTCTCTCCTCATTTCTTTCCCACCCTCTCTCATAAGCTAGATTGAGACTTTTTTTAATAGGATGAATACTTACGATCATTATCCTGTTCTACGAAAGATATAATCTTCTATCAATCAAATCATCATCCATTACGTTATATAACATTACACTGGAAATATGCCAACGAATAACAAAAACTCTGGATGTTTGGCGGATAATGATATTATTATTATATTATGAATGTCTTTGCTAAAGGAGAATATACATTTATTTATATTATTTATTAAAAAACTTGAACAGCGTAAAGACATTGTGAGAAGAATGTCTAACAATATTGTTAACACAATGTAAATATAGTGTAATGCGAAAAGTTTTTTTTGTTAAAGTTGTTTAATGGTGTAAACACAAAATGATCACGGATAATAGCACTGCCAAAATATGAAATACCAATTAAATTCTCATGATCACATATATTGTATATAGCGTGATCTTTGCGACAAGACTTGATAAGATTAAAAAGTGCATTTGATATGACGCCTAATGCGTGATTGTAATGATTGAAGTGTTATTATGAATTCCACAGGCTCTTTTATAAGTTTACTTAAATAATACAATACATCACAAATACTTACTGAAGTAAAGGTGCTTAATAATGAGCACAGACTAGTACCTAGTCTTCATTCACATCACGTGGTGAGTGAATGTGGATAGCACTTCGTAAAGGATTGAGGTCTTTATCAGCGCATGAATGCAAATACGACATGCCTGAAAGCGTTTATACCACATTTATCTTGAACACTTTCACGCGTTTCGGAGCGATAAAGCTGAATTTTGTAATAACATTAAGAAAATCTTTTCAATGGTAAGTCCTATCTTGAGATATTTTAATGATTTAAAGATAGAAAACAAGGAAAAAATAGAACTGAAGGTTATTCAGAATGGGTTTATCGGTTTAAGGTGCAAAATTGAAGAGGAAAATGGCACGACGTTCACGCAGTACATTGTGACCACAAAAGACGAATTTGGAACACATTAATCACGGTGATAACTATGCTAGTACGTTGGGTTAACACTGTTTAATTGCTGTGGTAACATAAGGCGGCCAAGAGTGTGACAACAACATTTCTGAAACACACTCGTAGTAGTAACAATGTGACCATACAATTAACACACTGTCTCCAATCTATATCCATGTTTTGGTTAGATAGATAATCATATATTTTATGCAACATCTTGAGACCACAGAGCCATTTAGGAACACATTCGTAGCGCTGACAATGTGACCATACTGTGTTCACACTGTTTACACACTGTGATCACATACATAATCACAGAATACATGCATCATACCGTGACCAAAAACAATTGTGTGATACATTCAAAGTGCTTACAATGTGACCACACTGTGTTTACACTTTTTCCACACTACGTTTACACTTTCCCACACTGTGTTACAGAGCGTTACACACTGTGATCACGTAAATAATTACAGAATCCATGTTTCACAGCGCGACCAACAACGATTTTGTAATACATTCATAGTGGTTACAATGTGACCAGACTGTGTTAACACTTTGTCCACACTGTGGTACACAGTGTTACAAAATATGACGACTTCATGATCACAAAACTCATGCATTACACTGTTACCTAAGAAAAATTGTGTAACACTTTCATTTATTGAGGACAATGTGACGATACTGTGTTCACACTTTCTTCCACACTGTGTTACTCAGACACACTGTGATCCCTTTAAGGGCGAAAAATCCATCATACTGTGACAAAAGAACAATTGCATAACGCATTAAGATAGCGAGGACATGGTGACCACACTTTTTTCAAACTATTACCACAATGTGGTTACACTGTTTACATACTGGAACAATGTATCAGTTCGTCTAGGATACACCATTATTACGTCTGACCTTGATCATCGTTCACCGGTGACCATCGGTCTTGTTATATTACCGAACCAACACCCTTTGACTTCTGACCCCTGACCCTCAAGTTATAATATTTTACTGTGACCCGGTCGTTAGGTCATGTTCATATACGTCATTTATTGCGTCTCAGGAGAAGCAACATTTGACAGCATCATGGCCAAGGGTAGAAAAGAAAAAGGAAAAAAGTCCTTGATTTGAATCGTACATAGAAAGCGCCTTTGTCAATTGACTATTTTTCTTTTTTATGGTTTTTCTCTCCGTCTCGGGAGATACAAACTGAGTGACATTGAATGAACGGGTGTAGGTGTGAAGGCTATTTTTGAGATTTATTTAGTACAATTCTCTCTTTATTACAATTCCCATTTGTAAAATATAACAGTATTAAGTTGCAGCGTGCCATAAAAAGGAATGATCTTGATTCATTTTCATATATCTTTGGTCCAAATTCTGATGCCAGATGATTATATACAGCCACAGGTATACCCATGTCTCTGTCCATTTTTTTTTAATAGTTGGGATTTTTATTACGATTTATCTAATTATTTTTAACGTTAAGGATTCTAAATCATCATGATGCACTGCTGTTGTCTTCTTTCTTTACCACATAAACAACCAGTAACAATATATTTTAGACAGTCCTTTCGCAAAGCAATAATCTACATCTTGATGACAACCGCTTTCGAAGAAATCTTATTAAGGCGTTTGAAAAGTTGGGTTTGTTTGTTTGTTGTAAAGTCATCTCGTTTTGGTTGCATAAAGTTGGAATCATTACTTTTAGAGAGGAGCGTATGGCATTTTTAAGAAGAAAAAATTATGGGTCAAAGTACGATAGTCTTCGAATTCGAGAGATCAAAGAACATAAAGAAAGACACATTAAACACTATTTCTTGTGGGATTACCTTCAACTAAATGATGTTTGTCTGCATGGCAAAAAGAGATAATCGAACCTTCTTGAAATACAAAATGATTGATCGTAGAAGTTAACTCCACTTACAATCCAATCAGATTAAATACTGTGTAAATTACGAGTCTCAATCTGTTTTGCAGACATCCGAAAATTTTAGTCTGATAAATCTTATATCGAAACTGAGTTTTAACAAGAGGAAGCCTTTCAAATGCAACATAATACTTCGATATTCCAGACAAGAAAATACATAAGTAATGACAATATCGATGCCGATAATGTGCTTCTATACAAATACAACGATCAATAGAACCGGAAAATTGGGGTAAAGTGGGGAAAAGAGTATAATTCTACTACGTTATTGTGAAAGCTGCGAAATAACACGAATCCAACAAAGTGCGTTGCATATTTTATTTAATCGGCCCATTCGTGTTGTTCGTTTTTTTATCCTTCTATTTTGTGCAAAGGGACATCAAGATTTATTGAATCGTGGCCTTATGCCAAAGGAGCTCAATTATCATCGCTATGCTTGCAGATTTGCACGAAAATAGTGTGCAGTAAACAGGCCATTGATTGGACACACTTGTGTAATGTAATAATGGTCTGTAGAATTTATGAAATAATGACAAGGCCAAGCAGGCTCCCCTGGGGCTCCTTCAAATATTGATAAAGGAATTTTACGGGATAAAGCTCGTCTGAACCATCATCAAATTATGGTGGTAGTAAAATAAAATCGTTCCCTTATCGGGGCGCTTTATTCGAATTTAATTGGTCTCCCCAATGTAAAGGAACATAGACAAGGTAAAAACAAGAATGTGAATAACAAGTAGGAAACCTTGCACGGAATGTAGATCGTGTACGAATAGGATTAAGGCATTGTTGAAAACTGAAAAGGCTTAAATTAGTAGGAGTTCTACCCAAGTTTTATATGATTTTAGTTTCCCGTGCTATTTGTTGTAATACCCAAGTGATAATCAAAATCATCAAAGTGGATATTGGTTACCTTGCGTCAGGTCATAATTCTTCCAATATGACTATCCCATGACGAATCTCTCTTTACATAGAGAAGGCGTATATTATTGTGATTCACAATAGCATCTAAAATATTATTTTTGAAATCATTATCTTAATTTAAAAAATCACTCACTTCAATCTTCTTCCTACGTTTACAGCAGATTACTATTTAATGAGGGATTGTACAGTTATAATGATAATAATAATAATAGGCATTTATATAGCGCCGTCTATCTATACAATTCTATTCCGAGGCGCACAAGAAAAATAGAAAGAATGAGAGAGTTTGGATGAGCGTCATAGTGCCAAGTACATATATTGTTAAAGTTGATACTCTAAGACAATCCCAAATACTGAGATAATTACATAAATAGAAAGCTTTTAACCCCCATAATAACACCAAATGGTGTCCACCCGACAAAACAAGTTTAGAATAATGAATTTATTCGAGTAAACTCTACCAAAATATATAAGTCTGAAACCCGGAAGTGCACGTAGAGTCGGGCCTCTATCCGTGACGTCACGAACGGGAGTCATGGGCTCAGTGAGAGTGAATGGCAGTGATATCCCTACGTAAATGCTATCCTGTCAGAGCTTAGATTTGTTGTTGTTAAGGAGTATATTTGATGGATTTTCTGTTTTCATTTGAATGAAGAATAACGAAGCAACATTTTCCAGTCGCTGATTTCTTTTTATATCCTCATATTCACCTATTTGGTAGAGATTTAAGACGAGTTTACTGCTTAGGAATTAAAGTTAAATCGTGCACTTATGAATAGGCGGATGCATTATATTGTCATCAGATATACATGAGCAGTTTTGTAAAACGAATAGGTCTAGAACTATGATAGTACTTATCATAGATGTGTGTGACTGCCTCAAAAAAGGATACAGTACCAGTTAAACATTTTATGTTGTAAAATATCAAACTTGAACGAGATCATGCAAGCGCGCTTCCTCTATAATATTTTGGCGAGTGATGCGGCTCTTGCATGAACGTTCGTGGACCGAGCAGAATCGGGAGGTAAGACCAAGCCGCTGCTCTAGGCGCTGCTTGCTTGTGATGGAACGTACGTGCGCTAGTTATATGTTTATCGGCAATTGCAAGAGAATGAAAGCGACGTTGCCAGCTAAGAAAAACAACTAACAAAGACTTGCTCCTGCATGACTACCGGTGTCAGAATTGGTAGATGAAGGATGTTTAGGGCCAAGGAAGACGAAAGACATGGGAAAAGGGAAGAAGAAACCATCGGGAGATCGCTGTAGTGTATGGTAATGAACTGTGCATGGGTAGATGTTCACTCCGTGCCTGGGCCGATTTCAACACCAAAACAAAAATTACATGGTGAAAATATCGACTAATAGCACATCGTTGGCATGTATATGTCATAATGTTTAAAAGGGGAATTGATATTAATACTATGAAGTACTAGGGGAAGGTAAAGAATTGTACATAGAATTATGATTTATTAGACTTTTCAGCCTTTGAAACAAAAATATGCAGAAAATCGTATCGCTATGCACATGTTTGCTATGGAACATCCGGGTACGTGAATATACTCTCTCCCGGACGTGAGGTCATAAATAGTAGACCAGCGTCGTGACTGATTTTCTATGCAAAGAGAGGCGGATATTTTAGACATTTCAAATGAGGATTTCGAGTAGACAGAATTTTTTTGTGATATACTAAGTAATTGAAAAACTTAAAAATAACATATACTTGCCGTAGGTAACAAATTAAGGGACATTTATTTGCTTAGAGTATCAACTTTAAAAAGATGAGATTTCAGCTTGGATTTAAAGGTCTCTATATAAGGAAGTTATGATTCTCAAATTAAATGGTAAATTATTCAAAAGAGAACCTAGCAACTACCACTTCTACAGCTTATCAATATCCCTAACGCCGGTACCCTACTGACGCACACTGTACAAGAAGCGCCATTCCCTGACGTAGCGTTACGTCAGCAACTTGTGTGATCTCTGATACGCCGTCTGAGTTGCCTTTTTTCTTGTGAAAATGACATTGTTTTGCTCGAATTTCGATCGAATTTCCGGCACGCCTACTAGTTACAATATAAGGAATAAGATGAGATCGGGCATGTTTGTTAATTTCAAGTAAAATTTTAGGTTCGTAGACATAGGTTACCCCCACAATAATAATGTTATCAAAGTGAAAGGATTGTGACCGAAAGCACAATTATAAACTAGTGCGGCCTACGTGACACGCGTCCTTGTAACGGAACATTCGTGTCAGAATACGTCACAAAAGTTTATTTTATTTTTCTTCGGGTCAGACCCTGTGTCTAATTGGTGTCTGGAGAGGGGATTCTCACGGCTCAAGATATTTTGATTGTCAGAGAGAGAGAGAGAGGGAGAGAGAGTGGGGGAGTAAGAAAGTTCTGGGAGCGATATTTTGTTTACATTGCCAATTAATGGCCTTTTAAATTTGTGACAAATTCATGTTTCCGGGCAGAAACATTTAATACAGATGAATTAATACATTAAAATTCAATTTATATGCAAATAACATGATCAATTTTGCGCCTTTGCTGTGGTCAATGAACTCTCGAGGCTATTATACATCCGTATCATTTTCCAGCATGTTGAAAGACGAGTACGTGTGTTGGAATATTTTTACTTTGAATTTGAGATTTCGCGCTTCCACTAGAAATTCAACATCATAACGTGATGTTTTCCATCAATGAGTTTTGCATAAATTATACTCAGATTCCACAAAGTCAGCAACTTCTACATTTATTTGATTTGAAACAGAACTTATTGTAAATCTTCAGCATACATGTAGAATCATGAGTTTTAAGAGCTTGAGTCCCAACTGGCAACACATTATTTCGAAGCAGCTGCCGTTTTCTAAGGTTGCACAGTAGAATCTACAGGTGTGCTACGCCGCCAACATCATTGGAAAGCTTGAGTAGTGATTTTTTTTTCACAAAGAAATATCGTTAATATTTCACATTTGAACTAACAAGTGGAAAATCGAACATGATAAAACATGAATACAAAAGCCTTATTGTGTTAAGAAATTTGCTTACATAGTATAAAACAGTTTTAATTTGTGAAAAATAGTAAAATTTTACAATCCAAAAACCTGCAATTCGACGTTTTTCCGATTATTTCCTGCACACTAAAATACAACGTGAAATTGCCAACCCTGAAACGACAAGATCTTCATGATTCAAAGCCAATAAGCTTCCATTTTTCTAACAGAATGCACAGCTATGGAGCTTGATCTATATTTCAAAGTCTGTTCCATATTATGTAACTTTAGTATATAACTGCTACACCGGAGTAGAACTAAACAAAATTAAAAAACAAGGATGATTATCTCCGTCCAAAAATCGAAAGTGCAAAAGTGAGCCAGATATTCCAAGACATTCTGTGAGTTTCTTGGACTTGAGATGTGGCATGGGTATTCATTCTGATATGAACCCACTAGGGTAGGAAGTAGGAACCCGTCAATATTACCACCTAATCAAGGTGGTCCCAAGGTATTTTATCTATGATCAAGAAGCGAAAATAACACAAATAATCCAAGCCCATGATAGCTCCTCTGTATATTATTTTCTAGACCTCTAAATAAAACAGAATTATCCTTTAGGCGTTTAATTCTAATATGGTAACGTCTGTCTGTGGAAATATTTGTCACGAATTTAATCGTTTCCATATCACAAATTGTTCATTCTAATATGATTTGGGGTTGTTTTCATAATTATATCAAATAGCCCATAGCGGGTTTGGCAGCATTACAAGTTTCCACGAAAACCCACGACTACTCCACACTTTGAAGATAAACATTTTGTTATCGAGACTACAAATCTTTATATTTTTTTCTTAGCCGTCACAACTTTGGCTTGACTTATTTCCCCCTTGATGCAGGTAGGTGTTCCCAGTGAGCTAGCAGTGTACCTCGCCGGAAAGTATGGTCAACAAACAAGATGTCACTCCGACGAGTAACTCTGAACGTGGGCGGACTGCTCGGGGGCGACGGCGGTCGCTATGACTACCAACTTTTGACCAATCACGGAAGCTTGATTCATAATATGTGGGGTACAGACTTTTATGGGGTCATGAAAGGTCGCTACATGTCTCACGGTGGGTGTGTTTCCCTCTGCTGTTAATCGCTGTTGTTTTGTTTAGCCAGCCGCGTGCTTTGAAAATGGTGGTTTACTAGCCCTATAAATACACATATTCACATGCAGTTATGAATAATTAGGCTATGTACACACACATAATATATAGAGAGAGAGAGAGAGACAGACAGAGAGAGACAAAGAGAGAGAGAGAGAGAGAGAGAAAGAGAGTTACCGTTTAATTAACAAATAATTATACAAATAAGATAACCTGGGATATATCTCTATACGTATAAGATTCGAAATGTTTTTTTTGAAAATCTGCTAGTAATTACATCTTTTCACTTTCTTTTCATCAAGTAATCTGAATAATGCTGTATTAAAGTACTATTAGTTTGATTTCATTTACGTAATTCAGTGACATTTATCAGCGTTGTAAAAATCAATCCTTTTACTAATTGTCACGAGGATATTTCTCTGATGGAACGTGGGTATTTCGCAGATGCTACGTGGGTGGAATACATTATCAATATCGATTAGAGAAATTACGCTGAAAACGACCAAAGGGACCCTGATGAATATCTCTACAAGCGTTCACGAACTAAGAAATATACAAATCAATTCTTCGTAGAAACGAAGGAAAATTACAACTATCTATCTTATGATCAAAGGTCTAATCTGAAAAACACTTAATACATTGCATTCCAATAACATATCTAAATATCAAACTTTTCATTTTCTATATGATCTTTCAACAACAATAACAAAGAATATCCACGGATATATTTTGTTATTTTACGTATCGATGGGAACCGTCTTCAAAACAGTGTTCGAGCTTGGAAAACAAGGGACTTCTTCTGAATTGCTTAGCGCCTGGAGTCATCCATCTATGACTGATGCTAAATTCACTCCTATTGATATACATCTCAACGTGCTCCCCTTTCGATCGACCAGACATACTGAGAATTTCAAGGGGCTAAGAAGATCTATACAAAAAAATATGTAGAAGTAAGCATGACTGGGTAGAGGCTTGGGCGTAGATCAGTCAATATTCAAACCAGTGAGACTATGATGTTAAGTAAATAACTTTTAATTTTGTTTTTGTCGAGTAATTGTTGGTCATTGGGTATCTTATTATGATTAACAATCATGTTTTAATGTGGATATGATCAAATAAAATCGATCAAATCAAATAATCGGACTTAGATCAGTCAATATTCAAACCAGTGAGACTATGCTGTTAAGTAAATAACTTTTAATTTATTTTTGTCGAGTAATTGTTTGTCATATGAATGTTATTATGATTAACAATCATGTTCTAATGTGGAAGTGACCAGATTAAAATTTAAATCAAATCAAATTGGAAAGCTTATCATATAAACTTTGTTAGATTAAAAGTTTTACATTAATGCAAGATTAGATGTGAAAGGGAAGATTCCATTTTTCCATGTCAGCTGAGTGTGATTTTCATGATTTCTTTCTGTCAAACATAATTGTTATGAGTGATAACACCTGGAACATGGTTTTGTTCCCCTCGAGTGTTTGAAGTTCACGTATAATCCCTTAGTTACTAGCTGGCGCTGGTACATCGGTGAACGCCCATTAAATGTAATCCCTTTTAACAAGGGGATTTGAAAATGACGCAATTATAATTTGGTAAAGGCTGGATTAATGGGAAAGTTGTCAGGTAGTAAAATGTATTGTAATGTGAAGATGTCCAACAGGAAAAGGGTGGGTTTAAACGTTATTATCTTGCAAACAATGTGAATGTTAAAGGTAATATTTGGTGTCACAGATTCGGTGATCCTGGTAAAAATTTATCTCTCTCGTTCTCAAAAACCTAATGAACGATGACGTCTTACATGAGCACTGTCCTCACAGGGTGGGACTAATGAGGCGAAGGCAATTTTCTACCTAACTTACTCGCATAATTTAATGTTCACTAATCTATTATAGTAGACACTCCTGATGGCAGCCTCTATCAGTCCCTGACGTCACACGTTCAAAACTTGAACACAGACTTGTGTGTGCATGGTCCCTTGCCAACACGGTAGTTTCCCCCCTCAGCGTCTGGTGCTCCTACTCGACCTAGAGCGTTTGGGCGGTTACCATGGTAACATGAGAATCCCCCATCTCAAGCTTTCCAGGAAAAATACACCGATGCAATGTGCGTGACACGCCACGATGTCTGGAAGTTGTAGGGGTTAAACTATCTAGATCATGAAAGAACTCATTTCACTTAAAAATCGACAAATATATACAAATGAAACACAGAAATAATAGATTATGTAACATTTCGAGCATGCTTCATGTACATGTCTGTGCAGAGACATAGTACTGTTACCAGACAGATCAAAATTCAATGAAAAGCCTGCATTTCAGAACAAATTGAATCCCGGTATCTGAAGCTCAAATCTTTAGCCAGTTTCCACCTTTCTCTCTGTGTCTCAATGTTTAATCAAGAAGTGAATTACTGACATTTCCATGCCTAATCTGGTTGGATAGATTTGCTCTGATTTCCCAAAGCTGACCGAGTTCTAAAAATATTTTCTGTGTAGCGTGAAGCGGAGCGGTTCCAGGGAAAGAAAATGCTCACGGCTCCACCCAGTTATATGATTAGTGCTTTTATTTTCTGTCTAATATGCAGATTACGTTAATCAGAATTACACATATAGACGAGGCAAGTGCTTTTATGTCGTAATCCTCAATATATTTCAATGAAAGAAGACTCAAAGAGGCTCAGGTATGTTCAGAAAGCGTACTTTAGTAGCATTTTAAGATAAAATGAAACTCTTAGGATTAATCTAAGAATTGATTATAAATCACCAAGCTGATTTCATATCACAGTAGGAACGATAAGAGGTTTTTTGCCAGTAGAGTTGTCCTAAAACATGTCAAAACATTTTTTTTCAAAAAAAAAGAAACAATCTTATTAAACTAAGATACATTATTGTCGATGGAGAAGATCAAGATATATAGCCCCCCCCCCCCCCCCCCTACGTATTAAAAAGATATAATTTCAAATAATGAAGTTACCATGCTGACCATGATGACTGCACGAAATTGAAAGTATAGATATAGATATTATGCAATATAATACACTCTCTCCCTCTCTCCCTCTCTCCATCTCCTTCCCTATCCCATGCCCTCACTCTCTCTATCTCTGGCTACAGCCCTCGAAACCGAAAATTTCCGTCTCGCGCACCTTCGGTCTCATGGCTTTCGGTTTAGTGGGCTTTTCAAATAACCCGCTTTCTCTCTATATCCCTTTCTTTCCCTCTCCCTCTCTCCGCCTCTCGACCCCCCCCCCCCCCCCCCCCAAATCACACACTCTCTCTCTCTCTCTCTCTCTCTCTCTCTTTCACTCTTCTTAATCACATTGCCTCCTTTTAGCGAATGACAGCTAATCTCAGTCTGGTAACATCTGTTACCCTCATGTCATACAAGGTAGCCCTCTGTAACTATTTAAAGAATAACTCACTTTTTCTACAGTTTATCGTACATGAATGGTCGCGTCCATTGGGATATATGTGTGTTCGTATATAAAACATAATTAAAGCATAAACAACGGGCGTGGTTGTATCATGCTAGCTCGTATGGCTGACTTGATGGGAGTCAAAATTGTCAACATCCATTAACTCCTGACCTGATTTCTAAAGCAGAACTATCAAAATATGCACACTCATGAGAGCCATTCAGACGTGTCCAGGCTTTGCAAATATTTTTCTTTTCGCCCTACTCCATAAAAAAGTTGAGATGATAGAGTGAATAATAAACTGACGTTGAAAATGTTGTTCAGTTTATTTAAAAAAGTCTGACAAATGGGAGTCAAATCTATTAACGTACGTATGAAATCAATGATGGCGATTTGACATGCACAGGGCATTCAGGGAATGGGAGAGGATGTGTTTTAGTCGGGCTGTAATGATGAACATTTGAACATTCCTTCTAAAAATACATCACAGTATTTTTTGATGGAAAAGTAATGCAAACAATTTGTTTTATTGGAAGGGGAAGTAGAAGTCGTGAAGGATACTATGAAGTAAATTAAAGCAATTTGGGGCAGTTTTTAAAATAAAGATCTTTAAAACTGCCAAATGCCATGATTAAGGAAGGAAGAACTGTTCTTTGACCGCAGAGACACAAGTGTGATCACTATTTTTGTGTAACAGGTCTTTTGATGTTGAAAATATACTGGCAAATGATTTGACAGCCAATTAATATAATGTCAGGAAAAGGAGAAAGTAATACACCATGTGCTTGCCTTTTTATACATTTTTGTAAATAACTTTGATTTAGGTTTACTGGTCAAAAAGATGTTTTAGGTAGTCATGCAGATGGCTACTCGATTTGAGTGTGCTACAGTCGATTTTGAAATTTTGATAAATAAATGAAAGGGAAATGGAGAAAAAAACGTCAGAAAAAAGGAAAACAAATGGTCGTTATCGCCACATTTCTGTAATTTCTTTTTTGTAAAGTTCATGCATCAAATTTGCTGGTCAAGTATAGATGCAGTATGAATGTGAGTGCGAATCATAACGTCCAGTTCTTGGAAAATATGATTTATGAACATACATGTACATGTACTGTGGAGACGTTACATTTATTGAATTCAATCACGTTATTCGAAATAAGCTCATGTTATTCGTATAGGTTATATTTTAGTTAGACATATAGTGTATATGCATGAATGTGTCGCAGACAAAGAGTACGTTACTATGTCCAGTCTGGCAGATCTTGTGTATATGATGACAAGAGTAACATTTGCACAATTTGATCTCTCTCATACACATAAGTAATTAATAATAAATAATATATAAGGGTAGGCGAGTGACACATAGAGACAGAGAAAGAGAGAGGGGGAGAGAGAGAGAAAGAGGGCGACAGAGGGACAGAGAGAGACAGAGAGGCAGAGAGAGAGACAGAGAGAGTAAGACAGAGAGAGGGATAGAGAGACGGAGAGACAGAGAGACAGAGAGACAGAGAGAGTAAGACAGAGAGAGAGTAAAAGAGAGAGACGGGGAGACAGAGAGAGACAGAAAGAGTAAGACAGAGAGAGAGAGGGGAGAGAGAGAGAGTAACAGAGACAGAGAGAGACTAACTGTCACTACTGTGTAGAGATACGACAAGGATTAGAAACATATATAGGGAACCGAAACTTATTCATTTATCAACTAAAATGGAAGAAATCTGGCGAAACATATTTATAGGCGAGAGGCGTATACCAACTGTGAACTATAACTTTTCAATGTACAAATCAAGATTGGTGTGACATATACTAAAGTCGAGTATGTGGTGTCCTTTTGCTCACACCTCTTCTCTTCAATTCTGTTTCCTCTTATGGAAACATGTCTGCATCAAGTCAATATTTACTGAAAGAAGTGGTCTTCTAAGACTGTTACTTCCCTCGTGCATGTCATTTCATATCATAATCCGTAATTCTCTTAAGGCAGTTCAGATGATGAGTATTGTCTGCGGTTTGTCGCTCTAAACCTTCCGATGGTTACTCAAATAATCATCACAATTCATGTTGATTTGTAATTCATACAAGCTAAACGTTGTAATGACATTAGATTGATAAATCAGTCATGACTTACATACGTACATACTGTCTTGTCCGATGTCTTGGAAAGACTCCCAATAAAATCAGGAGGATTTTTAAGAAAGCAGTTATAAATATCTAGTTTAATAAAAAAAACAGATATCATGAGCGAACTGCAAATAGACTTCTCGTTTGCTTCATCTCAACGTCGCATTTAATGAAAGTGTTATTCTCAATTCGTATAGAAAACATAGTTTGTAGCAGTTTGTAGCTGTAGCATTGCGCTTTACAGCATTTGGGAACTAGATTCAAATCGTGTTGTTAAAGCCCTACTTCGTTTCATTCTTCTTATTAATGGAAGTTATGTCTATCTTTATTCGCTTGATTTAACATTTCATTGTAACTACATATCTTTATTTATTCAAACTGCCGCCAAGACAGTTTCAGGCTGATTTTTTTTGCTGGCAAAATGCAAAAAAAAAGTATGTTTAACCAAATAAGTCTAGTTTAAAGAGACTTGACTGAAAGAAGTTCTGGGTTAAAAAGAACCCTGGATGTGGAAAGCTCTACAGGACTTTTCCCTCTTGGATTGATACTGAGGAAGGGGCACAGTTCGAAGTATTTCCCTTAAGCTAATCCGAGCTGGCTTATTTCACGGTGTTGATCTCTTGAATATCTAGTTTATTTGAAAACATTAGGACATGATTGCATGTTTTGTTTTGTTTCAGCAACTTTTCTTTGCGGGGGCGACTTTGTCTAGGAGTCTCTCCAAAAAAAGGTTATATAAAACTTTATAATTATTGCGAAGAATCTGGGTGTCAGTCCTTACTCGATAAAGGTGATGATATAAAGTCATAAATAGATATATTCAATTTCAATACATTTCAAAAATCTCCTTGCCTAAAACATAAAGGTAACGGCATCACTTTAGGACTGTCATTAAAATTTATCACCAATAGATTTTTGCTCTCCCATTATTGGCAAAAAAAACCTATTACCCGTTCACAATTATATCATTTAATGCACAAATACAGGGCAAGATAGTTGCAGAATTGATACATATCATATATTTTGTTGCTGATACTTAGGATTATGATGAGCTGAAAAGGACAATGGAACTCCCAAGTGATTGATGGGAAGAGTAGGGAGGTCAGGGATATTGTATAAGATACGGACACACGGAGGAATACTATTGTTACAAAGCTTGTTCTAGGTCATATGTTTTGAAGTAAACAGATCACTATTTACAGGATGATTAAGATTTCCTTAAAGGTAGTAATAGTAGTTCTTTATTGATACCAGACTAATAAACGCATCTCTAGAAGTGTGATCTTTCATGGTTTCAGTTTTCATAAAATGTCACCCCCCCCCCCCCCCCCCGCTTCTTTATCGAACAATAATAGACGGAAATGCATTAGGGGGTATTTTTGTAATCAAGGCTTACAAATTTTCTAAGCCATGAAACGTGCTATATTATACCCTACCCTTTAATTTTGTTATTCTACCTTTAATATCGATGCTTTCATGCATTTTTTTCTCATAGCATATATGACTTGTGTACTTTTTGAAACAAAGTCACCACGCATCAGCAGCAGTGGCTTACCTCAAAGCAAATATTGTCCGATTTTGTCTTAAGCTGCAATGTGACCAGACATTGTGAGTCAATGTCAACATGCTATATCTGGGATTCCTGAATAAATAACGAGCTTTCTCATCAAATTTGACTTGTTTTTTTTTTCTTCAGAATTATATTTTATTTTTTCAAGAGGGTGACCATGACCTATTGTTCAACAACAATCAGTGATTGGAAAAGATGGAAAGACTTAAAGGTAAAGTTGAGTTCTGGTCATGCGCTTGCTTTGTAAAAGAAACGGTGTGGAATCAATTTAAAAAGTTGATCATGTAGCATATAAGTATTGGTGTGTTCGCAAGGTTCTGGAATCATCAAAATGATGAGAAATATGAACCAGTCTTGGTTTAAAAAAAAAGTAACAAGCACTGTACACAAAAAGATGTACATATGGGACTACACAAACATGTGGCATAAAAATGAAGCCCACACTTTTCAGCTGTTACATGTAATATTTAGAATATGAAGGCATTTGAAGAGCCATGTTTTTCAGGGAACATTTTTTCTCTGATGCTCATCCACACTTGCATAATAACATTGACAACGCTCACATATTATTTGTTTCACCTCTCCCCAGACCTCAACCTTCTCTTTAAAATGTTGTTCAGAAACTGACCCAGAAAGGGGTTGACATGCTTACTGCGGTTACTAAGATCGTTTATTTTGTGTCACGGGATAAGTGTTTTATTTACATATATGTCATTAGATGTTTACCATTGAATACACTTACATCTCAAACAAGTGTCTGACTCAGGAAATCGTGATCAACTGAAATCAGTGCTTGTTGAACAAATAGATATAGTCAATGAATTAACTGCTAATTTTTGTTGTTATTATAACTGAAAGGAAATGATAAGGTGTCAGTAGAGTAGATGTTATAGCCAGGAATACCGTACATGATGTCTTTCTTGTGCAAGTGTGTGTATGTGTGTGTGCGCGCGTGTGTGCGTATGTGTTGTATGGGGTGTGAGAGGGTGGGTTCTCGAGATATGTGGTCACCTGTTTTGTTTTACTTTCAGGGATGGTGGATGTGAAAGGGCGTCAAAATGTCAATTATATGCGTTTCCCCCTACAGCGTGATTAACATGTAAATAAATACTGTGTATTACATTGACATATTCTCAGCATGATACATGATGGTGATTGACTTCATAAACACACTCGTCGTCCTTTATGTTTGTCTCAAGCCATACATTGGCATTTTCACCTGTCTTTAATCATATTAATGTCCAGCATGATGTCCAACGTGGTATGTTATCCTTCACTAAAAATACACCTTACAAATGGTAGTGATATATGTTTATTTATCTCGAGATTAATCTACGTGAAAATTGCCAATATTGGAAAAGTATTGAACGTCAAATGTGACAGTCGAAGGACATTGCTCATACACAAATAAACGTTTTTCTGGAGGTATTTTTTTCTCCTCTCATTCATTAATTCATGTCGGTATTTCTAAATCAACGGTGCTGTGTGTCGCTCATACATTGTATTATCACAAAGAGATACTTACGCGACCCTCCAATATCAAATTAGTCTAATTATGCTACCATAATGGCGCTGACAGTACAGGATCATGGACATCTTTTCTACCAGATACCCATCAGATACACCTGGGTCGAGACACATAACGGCATATAAATGCATTGCGTAAGGACAGATGCAATCGTTATGGATTCTAATAGTATGAGCCTCTTGATCGGAAGTCAATTGAAAATGAACCACCATTTAGCAAAGCGCACCCCCTCTCCCCCCCCCCCCCTCCCACTCCTAGCTCCCCCCCCCCCCCCCCTACACCTCTTTATTCCCTATGTTCCCATTAAAGTTGGTCTAAATGTTCGATGGGTAAGAACACCTCGTCTACTCTCGCTTCCCGTTTTCCCTGCTCTCCCGTTTGTTGTTTCTGCACTCCAGGGAGCATTGACAGGTTGCGATAAGCCCCCTCTACAAACTCACCTGTAATAAGATAGGCATCCGCACATCGATAGGTTCGAGGACACGCATTGTCTTAAAGATTACCCATTCGTTGCAATACATGCCTTTTTTTTTTCTTTTTCTAAGGATATGTCGAAAACTATTTTAAAGCTGTGACAATAAACCATGGTTGGCTAAAATACATTACAAACCGGACTTTCGACTCATCATATCTGTCATTCTTACTTGTATTCCGATGGGTTTAAAAAAAAAAAAATTGTATACATATGACAGGATTTAGTGTTGTATCTTAGTCAACCTGAAGGATAGGTATCAAAAGGCAAACTCAATGTCATACTTTAAGTTGGTATACTATAAAGCTAAAATTGATCTTTACTTTCTTTTCACAATTTCTTCTTGTTTTCGTCATACTGTGATTATTATTTCAAAAGTTTTTCTGAATATCATGAAGTTTTGCTTGAAAAAAGAGAACCTGAGAGAACTTTGAATGTAGACCAATTCAGCGCCTTCCGGGAGACACAACTATCAGTGCTTACCCTTATCACACTGCATGCTCCTGTACCAAGTAAGTGATTTGATTTGTCCTCATAAGCTTATTCATTAGAAGTTAAGTGACAACTTGAAAACAAATTCAAGGTGTACGAGCATGATCCAAGGACTGATCTTGACAGATTTCATGATACACATTGTATCTGACTTTCATCCATCATATAATCTCACCCATCTCACACATTCATACCTTTCTGACAGTTTAAATGACGCATTCAACAACCCTTCACCATGTACACATTGTGCATTCCATGCAGTATAGTCATTTTCGAATCAAATCAAATCTCCCTTTGTCCCCATTTCACACGAAATAATGAATGCTTTTACATATTTACATTCATTCCCCGACCATATTTCTTTCAAACTCTATCACAGAACTACAATGATGAAGCCACGGTGCAGCTAGCCCCCTCTCATACTTTCCCCCCAACTGTTTGCGCTTGCAACATCTTGTTTTTGTTTCCTTTCCGCGAGCGTCCTTTAAATGGCGCCTGCCCGGGACAATCACTATCAGGACATCGATCAAATCAAGGCCATGCTGTGTCATCTTCCTCCGCCATTACCCAAATTGGTTCTTATTCCACCTTGGGAGCTCTGCACCTACCCGATAACTACAACCTCCAATCACTCGCCAAAAAACACACTTTCTACTAGTCTCCTCTACAGATTTATCAAGAATAAGAAAAAAATGCTGTATATAATTTTCCTTCTGTTTTGCTATATACACTGCATTGTAAATTGATGTATATGATATATATATTTACAAACAGAATATTGATTAGTAACATTGCATCGTAAATTGATTTATATGTTTATAAACAGATGAAGTTTAATAAATACAATGCAATACAATACATGAATTAGTAATGTTGATACATACATACCTGTAGTTGTTGTTACTTGTTTCCTTTTATATTTTGGTGCATTTTGACGTTGGCAACCAAATCATTGTTTATTATATCATATTATGTGCACCCTCTAAGCATTTTGTATGTCTACTTTTGCCCTTTATTCTCCCCTCTACTTCACATTGGTATATTTGTTTTAGTTGGTTGAAGGCATCGTAGAGTTTAGTTATATAGTTGTAGGAAATAAGTATATCTGGTAAAAATAACGGATACAAAATTATGCATCATCGAACGACAAACAATATATTTGTGCAATGTGTTTTTAATTACATCGAAAGAAATAAAGCACAGAGCAGGACTGAGAAAAGTATTAAAGAAAAGTCGCATAATTATACAATTATGTAAAAGGTGGTACACTTGGCTGTTTTTGCCAACACATAGTTGCTACGAATAATATTAAAGCATTGGGTTGAGGCTAACGTGTTTAAATTTGGTGAGGGCCCACACGTCTGCGGGCAAGAAGAGTGGTTTAAGAACGAAAAGGCATCGAGACGACAAAGTGAGTCGGCAGTATTCCTCTAAGATTCAAAGGGTTAATGCACGGAAGTTAGTTCCGTCAGAGAGGTAAATATTGGCAGCAACCTGCGATGCAATGGGGTTACTGTCATACATCTCACGCGTTCTGCTCCATTAGACCATTTAAGTGAAATACTACTTAAAATATAAAGTAAAACATAGCGCAAAAATCCCAGAAGATCTCTGTATCTCTCTTGTAGTTGGTAGACGTTTTATGAGCGACATAATAGCAATGTATGCAGGGATTTAAGGTAACGCTGAATTAAAATTACGAATTGGTCCCCCCCCCCTCCCCCTCCGCAACAAAATGTCCATGTAGCCAAACCATAAATAGTAAAAATATAGCTACAGTTCATTAAGCAGAAGGTTACAACTTCAATAAGCTCCTCTAACAACAACAATAGAGAATCTGGTGAGAGTCAAAAGGTTGTTACAAGCTAACCCTTTTTATAGCAACAACATTCATTCGGCTCTTATTAGCAGATGGATGAGGGAGTGTGTTTGAATGATGTAGGCCAAAGTATCTAAACAAAAAAAAAATCTTTAAAGGCCGTGGGGGAAATAGATGCATTCGGATACTATTCTTTAAATTTGACTAAAAGAAGTGGAAGAGTAAATGAGAAATCACGTAAAACCAAACATTTTTCATGAATATCTTTAGTAATCCGGATAAATGAATATGGACAAATATTGTTTTAAACCGCGCTTACTTAAATACAAAGTACTCTTTAATCGGATACTGAGGTTGAATACGTGGGTAGATATTGAATACTAATTTTCTAACCGTTTTCGTGGGAAAAAATATTGCGAAAGTTGGGATGTGGTGAATCAGATCATCGTATCGTGGCCGCCACTCTCTCACCAACTTTTCATCTCTGTCGTGGGATAAGTAAACATCGCGATGTGCTTCAACGAGCAACGGGGGTATTGAACCGGGTTCCGCTGAAGATTCCGGGTAAAGACACCACCAAGCCACGTGCCTGATTGAACGTCCCGTTCGTATTGCATAATACTGTCATAGAGACTGTCAATCATCAGATGACGTCAAGGAAAAGATATGATATGTACCGCTCCATGTAATCCTCCATTCATAGAAATGTTTGGATAAACTTGAATGAGTATATCAAATGTATTGAATTTAGAAATATAAAAGAATTGTGTGACGCATACTTAAACGCTCCGGATATGAACAAAATCAATGATGTGATTTATAACTTTCTCTGTATTAATTCAATATTGATTTTACTCATCAAGTTTATCACAAGTAACAAGAACGAATTTTAGTAATAATGATAATGCATCTCATTTTAGTTTTTCTTTTTTCGTCCGCTTTTGTATTATTTTATCGGAGGAGGGGTGTTAACAAAAAAAGGGCCCAAGCACTTGAAATATTACTTTCTTAATAAAGTGATTTAAGATGGTATTGCATCCATATATTTAAAAGAGATATCTCGTTAGGATGTATGGTTTGATATCATGTGAATGTTCAACCTAATCCCTTTTCTTTCAAATCTTCTTGGAAAGCATGGTTAATCGTTATTCTTACATCATTATTATAGTGTCTGTCGATTCCAGAAAGAAATGAAACTTGTTCCTTTTTGTTTTACTGAAGAGAACCACATCATGTATCGATCGTATCTATTAAACTAAATGTTAATAAGCCACGAGCAGACATTTTTATTTTCTCTAAGTTCATAGGGGATATTCCATTTTGACTCATGCTTAAATCCCCAACTTTACTTTTTCCCCTCAGACCTCATGTCGTACTTCTCGTCCAGAAATACGCTCAGAGCTTTAGGAAAGGCGAATTTGGGATTAGATGAAACCGCGATAGGCATAGGCATTAGCCTAGACTCTTCCGCTGGGTTTAGAGATGACTTAAACATGTACCGCTCCACGCCCTCGTCTTGCCGGTAACATGAGATACAATCCGCAGACTGCCCCCTTTTCAACTGAAAGGAAAATCACCACAGCCCCCCCCCCCCCCCCTTTCCCCTTCCTCCGACGTCCCTCTTTTAAAGGTATTATGGGATTACCCATAGACACGCGAGACTGTGAGAAATTAAAAAGAATATACAATGAGACGAGCGACCAGGATCAACGCAGAAATATATATTTCACCCCCTCTCTCAAAATATAATAATTCTTGGTTTTAAAAAAATGCAGCAAATTTCGAGTCGTACTCGTAGAACGAATGTTTATTTGTAATTAATATAACGGCAATGTGACTGGAGAAATTTAAAGCTTGGCTATCGACATTCAACTTCTATCATCTAAATTATTACTATTGGTACTACCAGGCGCGTACGCAGGGGGGGGGGGGGGGGGATGGGGTAACCCCACTCCCCCCCCCCTTTAACTTTTCTTATGTGTGTGTTTTTGAGGGGGGAATTGTGGTAATGGGTGACCCCAAAAAGCCGACCTAACCCCCCCCCCCCCCCCCCCCCACCACGAAACGAAATATCGATCGGCCAAATTTTCAAATTTGGGGACACACACATACAAAAGTGTGCTCTTACCCCCCCCCCCCCCGGTACGGTACTAGTACTAAATACTACTACTACTATTACTACTACTACTACTACTACTACTACTACTACTACTACTACTACTACTACTACTTCTACTATTACTGCTACTACTGATACTACTTCTAATACTAATATTATTACTACTACTTCTATTATTATTACTACTAATATTATTACTACTACTTCTACTACTATTACTACCATCACCCCCTATTTCCTCCCATTCCATCTCCAATGAATATTGTTATCACAAGAATCAAGTATAATACGCAATTATTGTTCGACATATATTTTCAAAATAAACAATATAGAATGTAGGCAGAGGTAATACTGGGCAATGAAACATTTGAATGTTCTTTCTTTTCTAAGCTCAAGTATGTATGAGAAACGCAACACCAAGTGTACCGAGTCACTAATAACCTATTTCCTGATGCAGACCACATTGAAATCTAGGATTATACTCTTGTTAAAAGTAGACACAAAAAGCTAACCAATGTATCTCCTGTCAAAATGGAAGCACAAATCCTACCTCTCCCGATTTCCTTTTTTCCCCTTTCAAACCTCTGGAAGGTATCCCGATCATAAATAGGTATAGAGCATTTCATTGCTAAATTTGAGCTCGTCTGCATGCACATATACATTTTCATAACTCATTATACCTTTCTAGAAAGGGGAAAAGGAGAGTGTGAAATCATTAAAAATAATCTACTGTCTTCAGTTTCATTCCTATACTAAACAAGTATGGTAATAATAATGGGGTATATATATACCTGACAGGGCTGGGGTGATAATAATGCCCTCAAAAAGAGCAGATGGGGATATCCTGATTAAATAAGACTATATTATCACGATTATACAATTATCACGCTTCAGATGATTTCATATATAAATATAATTGAATTATTACGAATCAAATCAAATTCTCGCTCATGTTTTGTGTAAGGGACGGGATACCTTATATGATTTTCATTGGAACCGTAGAGTGATATAAGGTGCCTTCCGAATTCTACTTTATATCATGTGATTTAATTTGAAGAAAATAACCCTATCGTCCGATAAAATCAAGATCAGTAGTTGATATTCAAGAAAGAGATACCCAATACAGACAAGACATTATTTTATTTTGTATTTTTTTGCATTCCTACAATTTTTGATTGAAATAATGATATTTTTGTATTTTGTTAGAAATTAAAATGAATAAATAAAATGAAATACAATGAAGTGGTATAAAAGTGTATCTAAACCTTAAATGTTTTAAATAAGGGGTCACTGATTTCATGGGTATCATCAGAACAAATAATTTCATCATATCAAATGATCACCACCCATTCTCAGAATTTTCTTCTTTTTCGCCTCTCAGTTTGTCAGCCAGCAGCCAGCCAATGGATGCCGTTTCTGGTCAGTTAGTCTCGGATTGAAAACATCCGATAGCTGTGTAATAAGGAACCCGGATAAGCCCCTTGGTAAATTAAAATATCCATCATTCTTACGTCTGAAAGCTTGCTTTACGCTTCTGCTTTGCCTACTCCCTCCATTCCTCCGTCTCATTTGAAAAGTCGCTGACTTTTAGAGCGTCTTGAGGATAGATCTAACTCTTTTTCCACTGAACTTAAAGACGTGCAATGCTAGAAAGTAGTAACTCATATTTCTCTCATGTCGTGCTATACTTTGCTCGAGTTTTTTTTTGGAAATGGTAGCAGCCCTGCTTTTGCCTGTGCTTTTAAACTCCATCAAACAATGTCAAAGGTGTCACACTTTTCGCGCTCATTATATCTTTAATCAATATCGATATTACCTCTTATTTTGTTTTGTTTTCATATTGGGGCGTTAATATTCAATTTTTTTAATATTCAAATGTTTCTTAAGCACTCTTGCTCGAGCTTGGCTAGTGCGCCATAAAACGACATCTTTGTGACTTAATTCTTTCTTGCACAAACCATTTCTCTGTTGATGTATTGCATGCATGCAATGGCAGTGTTTGAGTAAGAGAGACAGGTAGTTTTCGAACAGAGGGGCGATGGTTTGAGTTTAACAACCTTCATCGTCTGATGACGAGCGGATTCATGGGGGTTTGAACTCGCGATAAATTCGTCTTTTCGTTGGGATATGATTTCCGCTGGAAATGGCGAAATGATGAAAACTGGGGGACGGATATTGCAATATTCATTGATCTGATGGAAAGCGTAGCCTACATCGTCTCTTATGCTTCGGTCATGACCTCATATCTTCCTCTGCGGAATAAACACTCCTTTTCTCATAATACTCTTTATTATTTCAATATATCCTACTATTTTTTAAACAAATATAAATCTATAATCAACTTAGTATCTTAATACCCTTACTCTAATTTATGTTTGTACCTGGGGACCAAACACTGTATTAAACCAAAAAAAAAGACATCTTCTTTAAATGTTCATGAACTAGAATGAGACTAACAGGTTGGTCGTATCAATTGAACCACAGGACATTTTAAGTATAAAAATCACAACATTTACTAAATTCCTTCCCCTTTAATTTCTCCTGGAAAGCAATCGCATGATCGGTATGTTTGTTGGGGTTGAGGATATCAAATCCTTCAGATTACCTTAAACTATTCTTTCTTTCTTTATTTATATATCTTTAAGCAAGCCTTTTATTCTCCAATAATTCTTGATTAACATGGTGGATCTGTTCTTTATGCTGTTGGAATTAGTTTTTCCCAGAGTTCTTCAATTCTTATCAAGTTAAAGATTTGTCTATTCCCCTCATTTATTCATCATTTTCATATTCTTTGTTGTATTTTTGTATATTTCCCTTCCTATTTATCATATTTACTGTAAACTTGGTCGATTCGATTCATCTCTATATATACATGCACTCTAGAAAATTGTTTTTACGCAGCGTCATCCGGACTTCTGTATTCCCCAAATCATGAAATCTGGATTTGATTATCTAGAATTGACTGCACTACATGACATGATGCAATATTGTGAAAGAAATATTATAGTGTACTCATAAGAAGAGCTTGAAGAGTTTTTTTTATGTCGTCATTGAATGTAAAACCCGAAATAAATCGTCACCAAGCCAGGTTGCGTTCGATAAAAATCGCTCCATACATCTATCACCACCGAGTTTAGATTTGTGCCCCGTTGGGGTATTGAAATATGATATTGTAAACTTGTGAACTATATCGTAATTCGCAGAGGTGAATCACGTGATCTCAACGTTAGGGAGAAGGGGGTACTGCCCAACAACGACTAGAGGTGTTTCATTTGAAAACTGGAATATTCAATCATTTTCCTAAAATATTTTCTTTAATTAGATTTACAATGTTTACAATTCGGATGCCATTGTTTTAAAATACGTATACAGACATTTAATATTCATTTTTGAATTAAACTGAATCTAAATATCATATTATAAATCTTCTTACGAGATATTCATCATAGTTTGTTAACGGATGAATATTGGTAACTGATGTATCCTTATAACATGACAGTAGTGTTTCGGTCACGTTAATTATTCATTGGTTCTATATAGTTTGCGCGAATTGCATGTTAAATCATGTTTGATTTCACCCCCCCCCCCCCCCCCCCGATCACAGAACTTGTACGTTCCCCTACGTCATATATTTTGCACTTTTAACTGAAAACCTCAATGGGGTCAATCCCTGAAATAAGGGATCATCGGAAAGCCCTGTTCTCAGCCAACTCAGTTTCCCCCTCTCTCTGTTATTTTCCTCTACTCTAGAGAACATTCGACAAGTTGACTTTCAGTGGATTAGAGTTGGGTCGGCTACAATGCTCACATGCATTTTTTTTTTAATAATTGATGTGTGGTTGCAAACTGAGTTGAAACGAAATAATGGTTTGAAGATAAATGAGTGGGAGAAGATTCGTCGTAATTATGTAATGTTAAATTTACGAATTTGAATAAATGATTAATATTACAAATCTTACAAGCTTGTGATGCTCTCGTTGCCTTTGCTTCATTTCTTTTCCTATCGATAATGAAATATTAGGACATAAATAATTAGGTAATGATTACTACATGATGCAATGACGGGCGATCTAACCATATTTGTTTGTATTAAGTTCATATTATTTTAATCGGGGAATGTAAGGAGGAAGTATCATCATTATATTACAATACTTATCTTGTTTTCTGAGAGGAATACTATGTCTATTTGAATGATATATTAATATTTGGTGTCTAGAAATGGTCAACCAGACGCAAAGGAGAGAAGGCATAAATCGGGGGTGGGTGGGGGTTAGGAGGATGCAGAAATTCCGATGACGAGCTAGATGTGTCAATCTATTTTGTTTAATAGTTGTATTGTTATGATTTCGAATATAGGATGATTTTCGTTTCCCTTGTCGCTAATTTTGCCAGCTATTTTCTACTCCCTTGATGATTTAATCTTCCGGCTCCCTGCGTGAAGTCGTCTACTACTTCACCGTCAACCATACACTCGACAATATATAAACAGATAATCAACTCGGTGATTACTTAACGGATGATATCATAACCTGAAACCTGAATTACTGATTAAGGTAATAATATTTCAATTGCGTCTTTTTCTCGTTTGGTTTCTTTACTTTTGTCTTGTTTGTTAACATCATGTACATTGTATGGACAAGATACGTATATTGTAAGTGAATGATTTGTTTTATATGAGTTATATAAAATGAAACAGTCATTAAAAGTAATAAATTCATTAATTAATAAGTACATAAATATATTAATAAATCAATAAATAAATCAATAAATAGATAACAAAATAAATAAATTAATTAATTAATGAATTAATAATAATGTAAAGCTGTATTTCATTTTTTTTGTAAACATATCTAAAATAATAAGACACAGAAAAGCAAGCTGTGCGTTGTATTCAAGTATTCTAAAAGGTTTGATATTCCTTCTGCTTATACAGCACTTGTCGATGTAATGTCCAGAGTAACACTTGTTTAGTCGACAATCAAATTGAAAATATTATTTCTAAGTATAAAAATATACAAGGCAAGAGGGTACATGTACACGAAGCCCGTATCCCAAAGTTCAACCAAGTACAGAAAGTCGTTTGTAAGGGGGAACAGAACTTATGCCTGGGGGTATACACAGAACGCTTATCCGGTTATTGGCGACTCTCTTCCCCTACGAGGGGAGCGGCTAAATTAGCCGTGAAATATATTTATTTTCATATTTCAGCCTAAAGTGTTTTCAGGGCGGGGTCATGAGTACCCCAGACCTTTTCAGAGCTTGATGTTTCTCATTTTGTTTACCCCCATCGAGGTCATGAAAGAGAGCTCTTTAGATATTTTAAATATACAATTTCGGAGATCAAAATCATTTTGTTTTTAACGATAATAAAGAAGGCTTATGTTAATTTTTTTTTAATGACATTGGTCGATAATGATTACAAATGAAGAGATATATCGTATAAATCGTTGTGAAATGACTTGTAGGAATAACGGATCATAAATCATAAACAAAAACTTCATATTTGATACTTAAATACTCACTCTTTTGAAGCCATATAATTTTGCCCTTTTATCCATTATCAAATATGGCGTTTTGTTTTCAGTTCTATGATATAGGACAACGCAAGGGACCAGTGTATAGAAGTGTAAATGCTCTTAAGTTATAGGAGGGTAAAACATTTCAACCAAGTTTAAATTCTACCGCAGTATTGGCAGTTATAATCCGACGAGGGAAATTCACAATATTAAAGGTATATGCCCTTGTCGAATTGTACATGAACATGATGTGTGACTCACTCTCAACTATAAAAATATCATATTTAGGGTAGTCGCCTCTATTGCAATGTATTAAACGGGAAAAGGGTATCATATCTAATTATGGTATTGGTGTTTTATTGAATAGACCGCGTCACGCTTCATAGAAAGTAGATTATCGGTTGAAATAGTATCCCCTTTGTTTGAAAACCTCAGAACATCTCACATGAGAATTTAATGGGAACCACGGAAGGCTAATGGATAGAAAAATATATTTCTCAAGTCAAGATAAAAAAAAACATCATGTCCGAATCCTTGAAAAAAAACCTGTTTTAAAATCACTAACAATGAACACTGTCAAAACAAAGAAAGAGTAAGCTTATAACATATATTAAGTAATGAAATCGATCGTTCGTGTCTTAAAAAATGCAAAAATGAGTAGCGTGCCCCATGTGAGGATCGAACTCACGACCTTCAGATTATGAGACTGACGCGCTGCCTACTGCGCTAACGAGGCTGCACGAACAATTAGAACAGAGTACAAATGTCATAAGTACTTCTGTCGTTGTTTTAAAATGACTAATGTTGTTAATGCCAGCCATTCCCCAAAGGTCTCGTATTATGATATTCTATCAGAATATATTGTTTACATTTTATATAGTTTACAATCCCTTTCGGGGGAATATGCTTACTATGAAGTAGAAGCATTAAATGACTATTGTGAGATGTTTTATATTGTAAAGTTCATGAGATTTTGAGAGCATTAAGAGGTATTAACATCCTGTATTTGTATTCAGTCTCATGTCATAGCTTTACACTATTATTATAAGGAAGATTACAAACATACAACACAAAATAATATATTCACTTACAAATCGTTGTAGCGTAACGTCACTGTTAAGTTTATAACTGCACTTGAAGTATATGGTCAAACATTAATTAAAAAATCACCTGTGAAATTCCCCTCATCCTTAGTAAAAAAAAAAATGAACAAATTATAAAGATAAAAATAATTTAATCATAAACAGGAAAACAGTGAATTAATGAGATTAAAGCCTTCTCCATATAAACGCCCATCTGGAAACACATCATCGGATCCAATTATGTGAAAATGACTTTCTAAACATCTCCATCGTGAATTCAATTAAAATTTATCTTTAACACCTCAGCGCCAATCCCATGTTTTAACATGGCATTCGTGAGTGCTAATGGCGTAGCCGTGTTCTGTTAGTTAAAGGCGGAAAAGGGACTTATAAAGTGATGTTAATCGCTTTCATTAAAGTATTGAATGGGAGCCATGAAAGTGACTGGCTCCAAAGAGAACCACTCATGCTTTCGTTAGATCTAATCTATATTCCTGTATTCAAGATTGATGGGAGTTTGTAGTAGGTCCAAGTTTGCACCCATCTTGGTAAGAAACTCAGAGGGAAGTCTCAAGACAGAAAAATAGTCTCAAAGGCAATTCGAAATAGTCGCTGCAGTGTGCTTATACTCTTATACGCTTATAGAGAATAAATTAATGTGGGATTAGAGAAATAACATTTACATCCATGAGTCATAATTTCTTCTTTGTGAAAGTTGCCTTGTGATTTCTAAAAATGATGGACATCTGTTGTTGCATACCAGTTGATACACTAATCAAGATGTGAACATCTCAAGAACGACATTATATTAGGTCAGAGCGATAATGAAAACAATGTTATACTGTTCTACTATTCGTTTTCATATAAAGTAGTCCATTTGGAAGACCTTTCTTATGAGAACGATATGAGAATATAGAAAGGCAAAAATCAAACAGGACAACTGCTTTTATTGAATTGAGAATTTACACAACCGTCATAATCATGCATTTATCTTTTTGTTAATCTGAAAGGGGAGACTATTTCAATTGAATCTCGTCTTACACGTCAATATATCCATTTAATTCGTCTACGAAAATAACAACCATAAAATCTATCCAGAAAGACCTTAAATTTGACCCATACTCTTATGTTTAGACCCATCACCCATCTTCAATCGTCACAGTGTAAATAGTACAAATTGCTTCACAAGTTTATGTCGTTTACACAAATGAAATTAGGAGTTGGAAATTGATTAGTTCGTCTCATTTCTGAAAGTTGTTATTACAATCCACTTATCCAATTTTGTCATTGCCGGCGTTTTGACAAAATGAGAAAAGTATATATATTACGGTTGGTTCGAGGGAGGGAAAGAGGGCAAGGCTTGGTTCAAATCCACGACCTTACTAATTTACCTGGTTGAATCAATTGTTGCGTGTTAACCCTGCTCCTAATGGTTATGACCTTTTTCCTCTCGTATGACTACTTCTTGTACTATTTGAATAACATCACATCACATAGTAGACTCTTTCCATCATGAACTTGGCTATCGGTTTATCGATTGAACATCAAAACTGATATAAATCATTTTAGGCGTGTTGCTCATAATTTTAATCAATAGGGTCATTAAATTTAAAAGTGCCTTTGATATATTCTAGAGATTTAAGATTACATTACCTGAATAGCCGGGTGAACATGAGCGGTGTTTAAACAATCAAATACATCATGATGTACTTACCATCAAGTTTGAAACTTTATCTAAAGAAACTAAGAAAAAGCAACTCACAAATATGAAAAATCTCCCTCGCTTCTCTTTCTAGCAAAATTAAAGAAATGGAAAGTTGGTATTCGCCCAAAAGTGGTAAGCCCCTGGCGAATTTCCGGCCTCCTACACGAATGTCGGCAGTCGCCTGTAGCATAGCAGACATAACCGTGGTGAGGAGGGGGGATGGTTTATTTTAATGGTAATGAAGAATTATAAACTATCTAAGAATTTCGAATTTCAAATTTGTAGAAATGTGGAACCCTTCGAAATAATTGTTTGTTTGAAAGAGTGAGAGTGTGGCTTTTCCTCGTTTGCCATCTCATGCCCCTATAAATAAATATGCCGACTCTTCAGTGAAGTACGAATATGATGCCCAAACCCATATTAAACCTAAACCAGATCGTAGCAGACGCGGGCACTCAAGTCAGTTCGAAATACCATTAACCAGATTAGATGTATACAAAAACTCATTTTTTTCCACGCACAACCAGAGCATAGAATAATCTTGATTCGACATTAGTATCCATGACTGACTCAGCAAAGTTTAAAGTAGCACTCCTTCCGAAATAAGTCCACCCTCTGCCACCACGACCTCCAGTTTAAATTCCACTAGGAATCTTTTGGAGGAACAACAACCAAGTACCAAGTACCAAGTACCAAGCACCAAGTACCAAGATGGAGAAAGGCAAAAATGATCAACTTGCCCTTGATAAAGCCATTAGTGATCAGCTAAAAAGAAGGGGAGAGGAGAGTAGTTAGAATCGGTTAAAATGGAAGTTAGTCTAAGATGTAAGTTTCCGATATGTTAAACCTGATTTTATATCAACGGATGGGTTAACTGAAAAGGTTTTATACGTGCCTTTGACGAAGAAACAATGACGTGTTGATTTTTTTAATGAGGGCGAGGACGGATTCCTCCATGACAAGACGAATAACTATTCCTCTTTCCACCCCCAAAGTATACTTGGTTGTATTTGGAAGTACGGAAATTGTTTTTAAAAAGCAAAATAACCATGAATTTACCCTTGGTAAGCCATCAAGTCGGATATTTTGGGGAAAATGGTTTGTTATTTTTGTCGATTAAAGTGCGGCCCCATGCTGTTACACATTAGCTAATCCTAACGTCAAGCGTAACATAGATTAGTAAAAGAGGGCAATGAGGGGGGGGGGGGGCAAAAGAACCACACATCTTCCGAGAAATGAGGCCCATTATCCTCAATCACGTCATATAACAATCCAAAATGAAAAGTCAGACATCTGTCAAAATTAAACTGAAATTAAAATCCAACATTTGCTTTGTTCTTTCATGCATGGTAAATGCAACAGCAACTGTCAGTGAAAAATAAACGTCTCCAGTATTCGCTAGCTCGCTCCGCTCCAGGGTCGAGGAGTAAATTCGTTACTGGTTGTTGCTGCCTGTGCTGACAAGGCAATGTAGTTTTAATCCCAGCAAAGAAGAGTTGGGGCTACAATTGGGTGAAAAAGGGATACCTTTCATCCCTCTCCTCCCCCCCCCCTCCCCTCTCCGCCCCGTTTGAAAGAAGAAAACAATTTGATATTCCTGTTTTCTCCAGACTTTAACAGCAACCCATACTTCTTTTGTTTAATGTGCCGTTATTAGCTCGCTTGCCCCCTCCCCCTCCCCACGAGATCTTGATTCATCATTATAGGTGATATTAAAAACATAATTTCCCCCCTTCCAGGAGGTTCTTTAATTACAAAACATTCTCTTTTCTAATTTGTTATATGCGTTCACACTTTGAAAAATGTCAACGATAATTTTAATCACAGCCACATGTATGCATCATGATTATCACACATTCTGGAACCTTAATTCCTTGTTCGAAGAACTTTTCTTAGTTTAGTGTTCCACTAGACGGCTCTCAAGTTAAAGAGTAATAAATTTATGTTAGAAGGTAACCTCGTTTTCCCTTTTTACAGCTTTAAAAAAAAATCAAAAAACGAGGGGCCTATTTTGTATAAAACGCCGTTATGTATTAAAAGTAATCA